>PVKM010017104.1:0-26229 GCA_004027735.1 Carollia perspicillata
AAGAAACAAGAATTCAAAAAAAATGAGGAGAGGCTTAGGAACCTCCAGGACATCTTTAAACATTCCAACATCTGAATTATAGGGGTATCAAAAGAGGAAGAGGAAGAGCAACAAGTGGAAAACTTATTTGGACAAATAACGAGGAGAACTTCCCCAATCTGGCAAAGGAAATAGACTTCCAGGAAGTCCAGGAAGCTCAGAGAGTCCCAAAGAAGTTGGACCCAAGGAGGAACACACCAAGGCACATCATAGTTACATTACCCAAGATAAAAATGAAGGAGAGAATCCTAGAAGCAGCAAGAGATAAGGTGACAGTTACCTACGAAGGAGTTCCCATCAGACTGTCGGCTGATTTCTCAAAAGAAACCTTACAGGCAAGAGGGGTTGGAAAGAAGTATTCCAAGTCATGAAAAGCAAGGACCTATATCCAAGACTGCTCTATCCAGCAAAGCTTTCATTTAGAATGGAAAGGCAGATAAAGCGCTTCTCAGATAGTCAAGTTAAAGGAGTTCATCATCACCAAGTCCTTATTATATGAAATGTTAAAGGGACTTATCTAAGAAAAAAAAATATGGACAGTAAAAAGGTTGCAAACTCACAGTTATTAACCACACCTAAAACAAAAGCAAACTAAGCAAACAACTAGAACAGGAACAGAACCACAGAAATGGAGATTACATGGAGGGTTAGCAACAGGAGAGTGGGATGAGGAGAGAGGGGGAAAAGGTACAGAGAATAAGTAGCATAGATGGTAGGTAGAAAGTAGACAGGGAGGGCAAGAGTAGTGTGGGAAATGTAGAAGCTAAAGAACTTAAGACACATGGACATGAACTGAAGGGGGGGAATGTGGGTGGGAGGAGGGGTACAAGGTGGATGGTAATGAAGGGGGGAAATGGGGCAACTGTAATAGCATAATCAATAAAATATATTAAAAAATAAAACTAATAATGAAACCTAAAAAGAAAGAATAATGGGAAAGAGTCCTGGCTGGTGTAGCTCAGTGGGTTGAGCATGAGCCTGTGAACCGAAGGGTTGCCAGTTGTTTCCCAGTCAGGGCACATGCCTGGGTGGCAGGCCAGGTCCCCAGTGGGGGGCGCACAAAAGGCAACCACACATTGATGTTTCCCTCTTTCTCCCCCTTCCCCTCTCTCTAAAAATAAATAAAGTCTTTAAAAAAAGAGATAATGGGAAAGAGAAAATCCCACCAACTGTTGGATGCTCAGCTTATGTGACAAGGAGAAATCCACGGTCACTGCAAAAGCAGCTTTGAGTGGTCAGCTGCGGGCTCCTGGGCCAGGACAGCAGACTGAAACCTCAGCACTGAGTTTCCATCATCCAACACTTAATGACATGTATTTTTAAAAAGTTAAAATTGTAAAAAAAAAATTATAACAGCAGTGTAATACAGAAGCAGATATAATACACAGTTTCTAAAGAAAAAATGAAAATAACTGGTGGTCATCAAAAGAAATAAGATCTAAGACATCTCTTCTTCTCCACGGGCGGTACCGAGAAGCTGCCAGGATCCTGAGATTTCACATCGGTATCTGAATGTCTGGAAAAAAGGGAACTGAGTGAACAGTGAACGTCCTTATGACTGAGAAGAGGTGGAAATGGCTAAAGGGAGAAAAAATAGGTGGAACAGAGTGAGTCGGCAAGATGCTGATATTTTAATGGAAGCAAAATCCAGGGTTTCACACTAAGGGGAGGAGCCGAAGCGGAAGGGTGTCTCCCCGCACCATGGGAACAGCACATACATCCCAGCTAGAGAGAACGAACAGGATCTTGTCCAAGACTCAGATGACAGAGCAAATTCCAAATATCATAAACAAGGCTGCATGTGGCCTAACGAGGACTCCCATTTCTCTTGCTGCCCAATAGTGGATGAAATAATAGTCCACAAACTGCACCTTAGTATTTGGAGAAAAGAAACCTGTCTCAGAGATGGTGGGAAGAGTCGGGAAATCAGTAAGTATATCTGAGAAGATAACCACCAGGGCTTATTGTACTGTGCCTGTATTAACCCATTTACTTCTTATAATAACTGTATAATAGGAACTGTATTTTCTCCATTTTAAAGAAGATGAAATTGCAGCACAAAGGCTTAAGTAACATGTCCAAGGTCACATAACCCACACAATTTGGATCAGAATTCAAATCCAGGCAGTAAGGCTCAGGACCTGAGCGCTTAACCATCACCCTCTACTGCCTTCAAAACAGAGTGCCTTGTCAGAACTGCCAAAGCATCAGCAAGACAGAAAGCAATGACCTGGCATAAGCCAAACATATTCCAGTAGGAAAAAAGGAGAAGAGAAGGAAGAAGGGAGGGAGAAGCAAGAAAGAGAGAATGAGAGAAAGGAAGAAGGCATGCAAAAAAAAAAAAAAAAGATTACAAATGTAGAAGAAAGTGTAGCCCAAGGAAGAGAAGGAAATTCCTCACAATATGGCATTAGATATTTTAACCATTACAGTTATGGTAAACTGTATTTTCATATATATTCATTTTGTAATTGTTTATTCTACTATATAACAATACAAGGTTGAACATTTAAAAATATATATGTTTCTTGCCCTTACATATTTTCTCCCCTTTTCTAGAAAATGCTTTCTACATCTCCTTCCTTTTTGTCAGTTTTATTAATTTCTTATTTGTAGGAATTATATAAATACTCTGGATACTAATTGTTTGTCAGTTATTTGTATTGAAAATATTTCTCCTAGTTTCTGTCTTTTTCACTTTTTTAAAAAAGATTTTATTTATTCAAAGATTTTATTTATTCATTTTTAGAGAGGGGAAGAGAAGGAGAGAAATATCAATGTGTGGTTGCCTCTCCTGCACCCTGTAATGGGGACCTGGCCCACAACCCAGGCATGTGCCCTGACTGGGAATCGAACTGGTGACCCTTTGGTTCACAGCCCATGGTCAATCCACTGAGCTACACCAGCCAGGGCTTTTTTTACTTTTTATGTGGTGTTTTTTATGAAGAGAATATTCTTAAATTTAATAGTTTTATTAGTTTTCTACTACTGCCAAAAATTACCACAAACAGTGGCATAAAACAATATTTATTTCTTATGTTACAGTTCTGTGGGTCAGGAACTTCTGACCTACAGAAAGGAAAGCTTGACTGGGTTCTCTGCTTCAGGTCTCACAAGGCCAAAATCAAGGTGTTATTAGCCTCATTGAATTCTCATCTGGAGGCACTGGGGAAGAATCCACTTCCAAGATCATTCAGGTTGATTCCTTGTCACTCCATCTTCAATTGATTAAGGGTGCATCAAATCCTTCTCACACAAACCCCTCTGATTTCCTCTCCTGCGGTTGCTCAAGAAAACTCTTTTTCAAGTGTTCGTGTGATTAGATGAAGCCCACCCATATAATGTAAAGCCCACCCATAACAAAACTATGATGATAACTCATCATATTCACAATGATACCCACACCCAAAGGGGAGGGGATTGTATAAAAGGCCAGGGTCGGTGGGGCTTACTCTCAGAATTGTACCTACCATAACAGTCAAATTTGTAAATGCTTTTCACAAAAGGTTTGTACTTTTTATGTTATGTTTAAGCAATCCCTCCCTATCTCAATGTAAAAAAGGTATTCTCCTCCTTTTCTTCTAAACATTTTGAAGGTTTGTTTTTAAACTTTATTTTTATTTTTTTTATTGTTCAATTACAGTTATCCCCATTTTCCTACCATTATTCTCCCCCACCCTACCCACCCCCGCCTCCCACATTCAGTCCTCCCTGCACCTTGTTTATATCCATGGGTCCTTTATACATGTTCCTTGATGGCCCTTCCTCTTCTTTCCCCTGTTATCCCCCTCTCCCCACCTCTGATTACTGTCAGCTTGTTCTTTATTTCCATGTCTCTGGTTATACTTTGCTTGCTTGTTTGCTTTGTTGATTAGGTTCCCCATATAGGTGAGATCATATGGTATTTGTTTTTCACCACCTGGCTTATTTCACTTAGCATAATGCTCTCCAGTTCCACCCATGCTCTTGCGAAGGGTAGGAGTTCCTTCTTTCTTTTTGCTGCATAGAATTCCATTGTGTAAATGTACCATAGTTGTTTAACCCATTCATTTACTGATGGGCACTTAGGCTGTTTCCAGCACTTGGCTATTGTAAATTGCACTGCTATGAACATTGGGGTGCATAGATTCTTTTGAATTGTGTTTCAGGGTTCTTAGGGTATAATCCCAGCAGTGGGATTGCCGGGTCAAAAGGCAGTTCCATTTTCAGTTTTTTGAGAAATTCCATACTGTTTTTCACAGTGGCTGCACCAGTCTACATTCCCACCAACAGTGTACTAGGGTTCCCTTTTCTCTGCGATCTCGCCAGCACTTGTGGTTTGTTGGTTTGTCTATGATGGTCATTCTGACCAGTGTGAAGTGGTATCTCATCGTGGTTTTAATTTGCGTCTCTCTGATGGCTAGTGATGCTGAGCATCCTTTCATATGTCTCTTGGGCCCTCTGAATGTCCTCCTTGGAGAAATGTCTGTTCAGGTCCTTTGCCCATTTTTTAATTGGATTGTCTTCCTGGTGTGGAGTCGTGTGAGTTCTTTATATATTTTGGAGATCAAACCCTTGTCTGAGGTATCATTGGCAAATATATTTTCCCATACAGTTGATTCCCTTTTCATTTTGCTGATGTTTTCTTTAACCATGCAGAAGCTTTTTAATTTGATGAAGTCCCATTTGCTTATTCTTTCCTTTATGTCCCTTGCTCCATTGGTGGACATATTTGTGAAAATATTGCTGTGTGGAATATTTGAAATTTTCCTGCCTATGTTCTCTTCTAGGACTTTTTTAGAGTTGTAAAAAAATATGGAATGCTTCACAAATTTGTGCGTCATCCTTACACAGGGGCCATGCTAATCTTCTCTGTATCATTCCAATTTTAGTACATGTGCTACTGAAGCGGGCACTTGCTTTTAAACTTTGGAGTCCTTAATTCATCTAGAATTTGTTTTGTGCAGGATATGAGGTAGAGACCTAATTCTTAATTTCATTTTTTTCAACATGGATAAATAATTGCCCCAATATTAAGTAGTTCATCCTTCCCCCACCTGAATGAAATGCCCCCTCTGTCATGTACTAAGATAACACGGCTGCACAGGCCCACGCTCTGGGCTCCACAGTGTGTTCCATTGGTCTGCACACCTATCCCTGCATCAAGGCCACACCGTCATGCTGACTAATGCTTTCTTTAGTCTTGTTATCTAGAAAGGCAAGCTCTCCACCTGGTTTCCTTCATGAATGTTTGGATATTCTCAACCTTTTGATTCTCCCAGATAAATTTTAGAGTCAGCCCATCAAATTCGATTTTAAAACTCGTTTTTGGATTTTGATTGCATTTGCACTGAATCAGTACTTCTCAATGGGGGGCAATTTTGGTCCCCAGGTGACATTTGATGATGTCTGCAGACATTTTTGGCTCTCACAACAGGAAAGCGTGTGTCTAATGGCCTCTAGGTCAGGGAGAATGCTAAACATCCTACACTGACCAGGGTAGCCCTTAAAATAAAGAATCATCTGGCTTAAAATGTCAATAGTACTGAGTTTAAGAAAACCATCACTAAATCTTTTCAATTTGGAGAGCATTCATATCTATATTTTTGAGTATTTCAATGGACAAACATGAATATTTTCCATATATTAATATATAGGTCCTCTTTAATGTATTTTGATTAAGTGTTATAGTTTTCAGTGTACAGATCTTACACATCTCTTGTAAGTTTTATCCCTAAGTAGATCATGATTTTTTGCTATTTTAAATGGTATTTTAAAAATTATGTTTATTGTTTATTGATAGTGTATAGAAATATAGCCAGACATCTTGTTAAAATGTAGCATTTCTCTTTAAATTTTTAACTGTTTTCAATTATGGTTTATATTCAATATTATTTTTTGATTAGCTTCAGGTGTACAGCATAGTCGGCAGACAATCACGTACTTTACACAGTGTTCCCCCTGATATTTCTGGGACCCACCTGGCCCCACACATAGCTATTTCAATCTTATTGACTATATTCCCTATGCTGTACTATCCACGATTATTTTGTCACTGCCAATCTGTACCCCTGAATCTGCTCACCTCTTCCACCCAGCTCTCTAACCCCCTTCCTTCTGGCAACCATCAGTCTCTTCTCTGTATCTGTGAGTCTGTTTCTGTTTTGTTTGTTCGTTCATATTGTCCTTTAGATTCCACATATAAATAAAATCATATGGTATTTGTCTTTTTCTGACTGACTTATTCACTTAGCATAATACTCACATTTAGGATTTCCAGCATGTCGATATTTTCAAGTTTTCTATATGAGAATCTTCTCATCTGCAAGTAAATGTGTTTCTTCCATTTCAGTACTATGCTTTTAATTTCTCTTACTTGTTTTATTATGATGGTTAGGACCTTCAGTACAAAGCTGAACAGAAGCATGGAGAATGGGGATCTTTTCTTCTACCTGATCCTAAATGGAATACTCCACATTCAAATGAATGGAAATTTTTAATTTAGATTTTAAAATTCAAACAATGCATTTTTGCTAGGAAAGGTCATCTGGGTGACACAGATTCCTTGAAATGTTAAGACCTTCTTTATAACAAACATAATCACTTGTAAAACCCATGTTTTAAAAAATGTTTTATTTACTGACCTATCAATAAATGAGAGAGATTTTGAAATCACCTAATGTAATGGTCAATGTTTCAATATCACCCTATCATCCTGTTCTACCAATTTTCACTTTATATACTTTAAAGTTATTTTATTGGGTATATTCACACTTAGAAATGTTATGTCTTTCTGGGGAATTAAATCTTTTATCATTGTCTTTATAATGCTATGGCTTTAAATTCTACTTCCGATTTAATACAGCTATACCAGCTTTCTATAGTCAGTATGTGCCTGTTTTATCTTTTCCACACATTTGCTTTCCACCTTGCTATGAACTTATGCTTACAGCATATGCCTGGCTTTCTTTCTCCCCCATTTGATAATCTCTGCCTTTAACAGATGAGCTTAATTCACTGATATGTATTGTGATTATTAATATATTTGGACTAATTTCTACCATTTTACTTTTTTGTTTCCATTTGTCTCACTTTATCTATGCTTTCTGCCCTTCATAAAATTAATTTTTTTTCACTTCATTTTTTTCTCACTACTTTGGAATTTATGCACATGGAATTTATGCACACTATACTTCTCTTCTTTTAGCATTTACCCTTGAAAGTTTATCATGCACATTTATCCTTAAAAGTTTAGAGTCAAATAATATCCTTACCCTTGTCTCAAAAAATACAAGGACCCAAGCACACTATAGACCCACTCCCAACTTACATACCATGGCTACTCAGTATTTTAGTTGCCTTTTGTTAAAACTCAAAAATGTGACATTATTTTATACAGAAAGTATTTTGTATACATGTTTACTAGTGGTGTACCCAGCTATTCTTCTGGAATAACTTTCCTTCTTTTTAAGGTATGTCCTTTAATGGCCTTGGCTGGTGTGGCTCAGTGGACTGAGTGCTGGCCTGTGAACAAAGGGTCACTAGTGGGCTCAAACCCAGTCAGGGCACATGCCTGGGGTGTGGGCCAGTCCCCCAGTAGGGGGCCTGGAAGTGGCAACCACACATTGATGTTTCTCTTCCTCCCTTCCCCTCTCCCTAAAAATAAATAAATAAAACCTTTTTAAAAATTGCTTAAAAAATCAAGTATATCCTTTAATGTAGGTCTCATGGTGGTAAACTCTTAGTTGTGTTTATCTACAAATGACTATTTCATGTCCATCCTTGAATAATAGTTTTGCTGGGTTCACAACTATAGGCTATTGTTTTCTCTCAGCCCTTTGAAAATAGGGCTGTGGCTGATGAGTTTATGGTGATTGTCACTCCTCTGTGGATGTATCCTCTGTGTCTTAATATTGCCTTCAAAGGTCGATGCTGGGGCAGGGGTGGGGGGAGTTGAATGTGGGGGGTGAGCAAGGCAGGGGAGACCAATAGGGGAAAAATGGGGACAACTGTAATTGAACAACAATAAAAAAATTAAAAAATATATTGCTTTCATATTTTCCATTTACTTTGGGCCAATCTTCTAGTTCACTAAATTAAGTTTTTTAAAAAATTTCAGTGCTATCTCATTTCTGTAGGTTCCCATCTTTCAAATTCATATACTCATTCCTAATAATCTTCTTTTTGAAGTAAAACAGTTTTAATTTTTAAGAGTTTAGTTGGGCGCCAAGAGCCAGGCTGGGACAGATATAACTGGCATTTGAATAACTGGATTAATTTAGAGAAGGGCAAATCAGTTTTGATGGTTGTGCCTAAGGGTAGGCCTTTCTTTAAAGACTACTTCGTAGAGCAGTTTTAGGTTCACAACAAACAGGGGGGAGGTACAGAGATTCCCCATATACCACGGCCCTGCACATGCACAGCCTTCCCCATTACCAACACGATGTGTGCATCCTGTATTTATTTAAATACATAGCTGTTCTGCATCACGTCTCTGACCTTTCTAATGTCTACAGTCTTTGGGGGACTGAATATGTGCTTGCTAATTACTTTTTCCTGTTTGCTGATTTGGATTGTGAGCTCATTGCCTGGTTTTAATTGGTGGGGATCCTGTGAGCCTGACTGGGAATTGAGCAGGCTATCTTCTTGCCAAGATAACCACACGGATTCACTCTGGCCCCTCTGGAGTGTCTGCGCTCAGCACTTTAATCCCAGGCTTTCTGTCCCAGCACTCAAGGCAGGCCCCGCGCTCATTTTCCTGAGCACTCACAACTGCCCTTAAGCAACTCAACCCTACAGCAGTCAGTCACTTGCAGTGTCCCAGAGGTACCAGCTTGAAGTCACTCTGATCTCAGCTCATGTATCCTGTTCTTATTCTGCTTATTAAATTAAATTAATTAACTAATTAAATTTAATTTGTAGAAGGAGAGACCCTTGCAGATTTCCCATACCTCTGGTGATGCCAGAAATCTCTCAAATAGTATCATTCCCAGTCTTTGGTTACTATACAATAGATGGGCTTCTTGGAGCTCCCAGTAAATTTTACTGGAGAAGTTACCTGAAATATTTTTTAGTAAAAAATAGCATCTAGTATAATTCTACATTTATAAAAATGATTTCTCTTTAGTTATACATCTTTTGATATGTGTGTATGGGGATAGGAAGATACCAACACCCAGAATTCATGTTCATCTGATATTAATTACAGGTATTACTGAGTGATGGGACTGGAAGTGATTGATTCCCTATAATGAGCCTGCATTGTTTTTATAAGAATAAAGTGACTTTTCTGAAACAAAAACAAGAAAAAAAAAGGAACAGACTGGAAGCAACTATTCTAATATGTTAATAGTGGTTGGTTTAGGGTGGTAGGGATATAAGCTACTGTTATTTCCTTTTTGTAATATGTTTATTTTTAAATTTTAAAAAATCACTGCTTGACATCCATCAGAGAAACGTTTGAGTAGTGACCACCATTTGTACCGTAAGCCATCGAAGACTGCATATGATGAAGCGACTGAGTGTGACTCCACACGAACACTGTTAGCACGAAGTACACTGTGGGAACTGCAACATCGACATCGTTGTTTTGATTGTAAAAGCATGACACTACTCTGAAGTGTAACTTTGGGTCCAACAGGAATCACACCAGTTTTAGGG
The DNA here is from genome assembly GCA_004027735.1 of Carollia perspicillata. Lineage (NCBI taxonomy): Eukaryota > Metazoa > Chordata > Mammalia > Chiroptera > Phyllostomidae > Carollia > Carollia perspicillata. The sequence continues at coordinate 9,679 of PVKM010017104.1, forward strand.
GAATATTTCCATGACATAGACGAGAGTAATCCTTCTCTAACACAGGTAAAGTTCTACTGCAAAAAATACTGCCACTGAAGAGCCCTTTATGGAAGACAGGATGACCGAGAGAAGTGACACTTTGCAAATTTGGTTGTACGCGATGTCTGTGGTGAAGTCTTTATAACTATTGCCTCTAAAGAGAGCACCTAACTCTGATGTTTATAGCTCAGAAAAGCTGAGCTGTAAATGTGCTTTATATACTTTTCTGTCTTGCCATCAAGTAGCAATTATCCTTCAGCTCATCTCTTCCTTCACACATTAAAATCAAAACAAAACCACCCAAGCTATCTACTAGAATTAAAATCTTGGGGAAAACATTTCAGGAATAGAAAAAAGGCAAAATAGCGATGTGTGTATAACACCTTCTGTAAAGCACCTCTTTTCCCTTGCTAATTTACAACAAAGGAGCTAGGCACAGCTGTTTCAGCTCTAAATCCTGGAGCCTGGAAATCATATTTCTAGCAATGCATTCAATTTTACATTTCATTATAACTAAATAATTTAGAGATGTCTTTACATTCCTTCCGACAGAAATTTACCTGTGTGATACCGTCACATGCCTCCGTTTTCTCTAACTCAAACGTCAGAGCCATTTTCAATTTCTCTTTCTCCTCCAGCACATTATTTACTTTCCCCATTTCCTCTCTACATGCTATCTTTAAACATTGCCTTTTCTTTATTTCAATAACCCTAGAGCAGGTCTTGGATGCTTGGACTGAAATAACTATCTCTTACAAGCTTCCCTCCAATTTGTTTCTCCTTCATTTCTACATGAAGCAATAAAAATTATCTTCCACTAACAGCTGTTTTTGGTAATAAGAAAGCCAAGTTCTGTGACTAAGCTAAACATCCCTTCTGTTCTCCAAGGCCTACAATGGTTCATAGTTGCTAGTTATATCAAATTGAAATTTCCAAATACTGTTCATTATGTCCTTAATGAACTGTGTTGAGTACTCTCAATGATCTGCTCACATTTTTCTATATATTCAAATTTACACTCTCTATTCTGTGTAATCTGACAACCATGTATTACCATGATTAATCATTCATTGTTTATATTCTTTCCCACTATTATAGGGACTATTTGCTGTCCTTTATATTTATTTATTTTTTCCCTTCTTCCTTAACAATAGAATAGATTCTCTAACTTTCATCTGGGTACATAGTTGTCCAGTATAAAGATTACATTTCTCAGACTCTCTTGCAGCTAGGAATGTCCATGTTACTAAGTGCTAAATAATAATATGTAAGCCAAAATGTCATAAGCAACTTCAATAAGTGTTCTGAAAAGGAAAGAGCATTCATATTTGAACTTCTTCTCTTTCCTACTGGCTAGAATGCAGATGTGATGACTGGAGCTCAAGCAGCTTTATTGGATCATGAAATGGAAGTTACATACTGAGTTTGGTGGAGCAACAGGACAGAAAGAGCCCTGGGTCACTGACATCATGGAGAGCCATCTGTCCTAGAATGCCTAGTTCTGGATTATTTTTAGAGGAGAAAAAGAAATTCCTATTATATTTAAACTGCCACCACTTTTGTGGTCTCTACTACTATCACTTGTGGGTGTACCTAATTCTAACTGATCCACCCTTCTCTAAGTTTTCATTTGCTACTTCTCCTGTCTGACTAAGAATGCTCCCCAAATTTATTTTCCTATCTTCCCCACACCCCAGCCAAATTGTCAGTTTGCTTTCTTCCTTTAAAATACAGCTTCAGATTCATACATGGGGCCCAACATGGGAATGGTTAATATTGCTAAGCTTACTTAATCTAATTAACTCTTCTTTGAACAATACACATCTACACATGTATGTGTATATATGTATAGTGATGGATAAATAAAATTTTAGAATATTGTAACAGATTTTTAACAAATTTACTACAACTTTTACACCCAAACAGTCACTATTTACTTTAAGTAGTACTCTTACTACAGATTCATTTCAATGATGCATCATTCACCAAAACTCTCTTAGCACATATTTTTTTAAAAAACATACTAAAAGCCCATCACTAGATATAACCTCCATGAGAGCAGAAATATCCCCAATTTGTTTACTAGGCCTAGAAAGTATCTAGCATAAGGTGAGTAGGCACTCAATACATGTTTATGGCATGAAAAAAATAAATTGTGGCAAAACTTCATTTTAAGGTACATTCATTTTTTTTAAGAGTCAAAAGTCATTCAGAGCTCAGTCTAGTAAATAAGATGTGTCACAAAGCTGGGAATATCGTTTTGAGTTTTTTAGAAAAGCAGTAGCCCTGGCTGGTGTGGCTCAGTGGATTGAGCACCAGCCTGCGAAGTGAAGAGTCACCTGTCAGATTCCCAGCCGGGGCACATGTCTGGGTTGCACGCCAGGTCTCCAATAGGGGGCGTGAGAGAGGCAACCTCGCATGATGTTTGTCTCCCTCTCTCTTTCCCTTTCCCTCTTTTAACAGATAAATGAAATCTTTAAAAAAATAAAAATTTAAAAAAGCAGTGACTATAAAACAATAAACTAAATTTCCTTGTATGAATCATAAAAGCACTCAGAGATGAGCTAGTTCCGCAGCAGTTCAGGGCCTCATTTCCTAAGCTTATAGTTAAGGATGCCAAACTTGCTCCCATTCCAGAGTATTTGCACCTGCTGTTCCCTGTTCCTGGAACAGCCAGCCGTTACATGAATTACGCCCTCACTTCCTTCAGGTCTCTGTTTAAATGTTCACCTCCCCCAAAAGGCCTTCCTTTATTAATTACCTCACCTAAAATAAAGTCATTACTGTCCTCTCTGTCCCCTGACACTGCTCTCCTTTAAAAAAAAATAGGAATTGTCACTCTACCATCTGACGTAGTTTTGTATCTATTTGGTTTGTGTGTCTTTAATATCTGTCTCAGGCACTAGAATATTTGCTCCATGATGAAAGGGGCTTCATTCAGTGCTCTAGCTCCACATTTCCTCTAGATATCCAAACTTCAGAAAACAAACTCTACGGATATGTTTGTAATAAGAGAGAAAAGAAGAGCGAGAAGAAATGAAGAAAGGAAGAGCAAGAAAGCTAACAGAGAAGTAGCAAGGGGATGGAGAAATTCTGGAGGAGCCGTAATTGGTTACTCTACCATTACTCCTTCTTAGTGGAGGTTTGACTCCAAGGCTTCCGTAAGAAAATTTCAGAATGCGTCTATGTCTCTTTTGGATATTTATTCCAAAGGAATGAGTGGCCTAGAGAAAGAGGCTCCATTACCTTTTAGAAGAATTTGGGGGTATTTACTCATAACTACAGTGGCCGCGTCTTTACTGTGTTTCTACCTCCCCAGTCCACACAAGCACAGACTGAGTGAACACTTGAGAACTCCTGAGTCAGACAGATACTTTAATGATTTTCAGTAGAATTAGTTTGTGTTGGTATAAACATTTTTAAATTTTCATACTTAACTGACATTTGGATACTTGCATTTCTTTCAGGATATTGATGAATAGATTTACATAAAGCTAGAGACAAGCCTCTGAAAATGCTTGTGACTAACCATATGCTACTCTTACTATGCCCCTCACTTATGGCACAAAGTTCAGGTCCTTTCAAGGGACAGATATCTAAGTCACATTTCATGACTGTTTCTGCACCCTCAAGCTGTCCACTCCTTATACATAGCTTTTCAAAATAGGTTTTTTACTGGAGAAGCTAGGGCGAAATGATAGTTCTTTATGTTTTAAAAAAAATTTTGTAGAAGAGGTTTTATTTTCCTGCTAATTTCTATTATAACATTGTAAATAAATCCCTGTTTTTTAAAAAATTCAGTAGTCCAGAATTAACATTCTACGCAAAGGAAAGGGTTATGTAACAAGGTATTGCCCTAGAAGAGTTTTAGAGCAATTTTAGAATTTTGAGTTATATTTAAGAAAATGTCAGCTTCTTGATTTGTAGGATCAAATGGCACAAGTGCACACATACCCTGACCCTCGTCTCAGAAAACAGTTCTCCTTCACATTCCAGTTATGATTGAAATCTTAAAAATCAATCAGAATGCAAAGTAGGGAATTCACTTGTTTAATAACTTCTAAGCTCAAAGTCATTTTATTTGAATCCCAGATAATTGCATTCAGAAAATAGCCATAAAATTGTCTACTGAATTCTTCATCTTTGTTCTCTACAGTATGGTGCCTGATACAGTAATACCAGGACTACTATAATATTAACATGTTAGGACTAAAAGTTATGTTTTATATTTTTCAGTTGTCATCAAATATGTACTGCATTTTAGGCCAATGTTCATTATACATACTTTTTTTACGTAGCCTGGAAACCTTAAGAAGCTTACACTTCTTCTCCGAAGCTGGAACTTCTGGTGTGGGGTCAGAGGCCCAGGCTGTCGGTGAGTTACCTGCACCAGGTAATCTTGCAGAAAATGTCACGGGGTAGGAGCTACGCCGTCTGGTCCGACATGCTACTTCCCTCTCCTTATGCAGCCACTGCTCATCCATCAGCAATGATATGACTTGCTTAGACTTTTTTCTGATAAAGTAACCTGAAAAATAAGTTGAATTTCCTTAGGGAAAAAATATTAATTAAGGCTACAATTAATTTTTATTCAAAAGAAAATGAGGAAAAATGAATATGTTAGCAAAGTGAAAAAACCTGTGGCAAATAGAGGGAAACCTAAGTTTCATTAGAATTATCAATAAATATATTCCTTTTCTTATATTTCAGGAAGTAAGTGAATATATGATTAAATTATATCATGAACTGGCATTACATTTTTCACTTTAAATACACTTTTAAAAGCACTACTTACCCTGCAATAAATCAAACAAAATAGGCAAAGAAGAGGAATGAATTAAATCTAGATACGCTGACCTAGATGTATGACCATGACATATGGCTAAAGTTTTAAAATAATATGCATAGCATGATTCAAATCTGTAAAGCAAAGGGGAATATAAACCTGTATTTGTATACAGAAGAAAGAAGTGGAGGGATGGATGGGTGGATAAATGGATGGACGGACAAATGAATAGGCAGGCCGCCAACCAACTGCATATCCGCGACATTGTTGATATATGTGACCTTAGGATACAACTGGGTAGGACAAGTGAAGGAAGGGCAACTGGCTGTTCATTGGCATAAACTCCTATCAACTTGATGCCAAAAGCAGAGTGCCAGAGCACAGTCTGAGACTGCATTCTAACCGCGATGTTGTCCTTAATCATCTGTGTGACTCGGAATCAGGTGGCCTCTCTGGGTCCCAGTTTCCTATCTGAAAACCCAATAAACCTGCTCCAAGGATGGGTTAAATAATAACAATGATAAAAATAAGATGATATCTACTTGACTGTTAACCAATGCATTTTTTAAAACAGGAAAGATGCACAGTACTAAATAGTACTAGGAATAGAATAGATTGGGCTGCAACTGCTTTGTATCTGAAAGAGATAAAGAAAGAATATGGGAAAGGGAAGGGAAAGGAGAGAAGGTGAAAGGAAGAGACAAAGAGAGGGAGAAAATACAGATTCTCTGAAATAAGGAATTAAACTATACACGAGATCAATATTCAAAGATATTATATAAAACACATCAAGATGAGCCCTGCTGGCTGGTGTGGCTCAGTGTATTGAGTGCTGGCCTGTGAACCAAAGGGTCACCAGTTCGATTCTCAGTCAGGGCCCACGCCTGGGTTGAGGGCCAGGTCCCCAGCTGGGCCAGGTGAGAGGCAACCACACATTGATGTTTCTCTTTCCCTCCCTCTCCCTCTCCTCCCTTCCTTCCCCTTTTTCTAAAAATAAATACATAAAAATCTTTTTAAAAACACACCAAGATGAAAAACTTGTTAGTTGAAGTGAAGGTTAAAATAAAAATAGCTATATACTGTTTTTAATTGAATCTTTGGTTGTAAGTGATGAAACTCAATTTGAACTGGCTAAGGCAAAGGCCATGGGAACATCAGGGGTTGCAACCGGGCCTCAGGTTCAGACGAAGCAGAGACTGGAACTACCAGGAAGGACTCTTTCTCCTCTCCTGTCTCTACTTTTCTCTGTGTAGTGCCTTTTCTCCTGTTGCAGATTGGCTTCTTCAATCTAGATGTGGATATGGCCATAGACAGCTCCAGGTTCATGCCTCACAGGTTGCCACCTGGGAAATCTCTGTCTTCCTTCCTTCAAATTTGAAAAATCCAGGAGAATAGCTCGGATTGGCCCAGCTTGTGATTGGCCCACATGCCCATCACTATGGCCAGAGAATGAGATGTTGCTCTTGGCAACCCCCATTAGCAGACACAGTAGAGTGAAGAGAGGATCAATGCGATGGAAAAGTGGACGAGTAGAAGGCCGACTGAGGAGTCCTCCTAAACTCAAGGCTGCAGACACAGAGGACATGGAAATCACAGACCAACCATGCAACAGACCAATGCTCAAGGTTACTCACCTTTAATCATTTCTTGAACACTTAAATTTCAGGAAATGTTCTGAACAGTGGGGGCACAGGTGAGAAAAAGAAAGACAAGGTCCCTAAACATAATAATTCCAGAAAAAAATAAATGATGCTCTAAAGGAAATAAAGAAGAGTGACATGCTAAACATTAATTTGGGGTGTGGTCAAAAATGTCTTGCTGAGGAAGTACCCTTATCAGTTGAGTCTTGAGCAGCAAGAAAATACCAGCTATGCAGATAATGCCAGAAGAAAGTGCCTGCTAGAGGGAAGACCTCAGACTTTATTTATTCAGAAAAGCCTTCTACTGAGAGATGACAACCCCCTCCCGCTCACCCAACGCCCACATCAGGGCTGCAGACTCAGTCAGGCCCCTTTTTCACACGCTCTCAGAGCACCTACACTTACATTTAAAAAAAATCCTCACCCAAGGACGTGCTTATTGATTTTGGAGAGCTGGGGGAGGAAGGGAGAATGTGAGCAACATCAATGCAAAAGAGAAACAGCTCGGTTGCCTCTCACACACCTGAACTGGGGACCAAACCTGCAACCTGGGCATGTGCTCTGACTGGGAGTGAAACCCTCAACATTTTGGTTTATGGGATGACACTCCAACTGAGTCACACTGGCCAGAGCTACACTTGTTCTTTATAATTCTTTCGTATTTTGTAATTGCCTATTTATTTGGTAAGTATCTTTTTCCTACACTAGTGTATAACATCCATGAAGGCGGAACTATACTTGTTTGCTTAAGAGATTTTTTTTTTTACCTTAAAAAAAGTTTTTTAAAGATTTTATTTTTTTTTAGAGAGGGGAAGGGAAGGAGAAAGAGAGGGAGAGAAACATCAGTGTGTGGTTGCTTCTCACATGCCCCCAACTGGGGACCTGGCCCACAACCCAGGCATGTTCCCTGACTGGGAATTGAACCAGTGACCCTTTGCTTCACAGGCCAGCACTCAACCACTGAGCCATGGTTGCTTAGAGATTCTTAATGTTTGTTAAATAAATAAATGATTACACTGAGGAAAAACTTCCCAAATACAGGGAGGGAGTCTATATAAATTCATATCTGAACACCAAGTAAAGAGACTTGGAAACATGGTAAATTCAAAGATCTTGAGCACCGAGATGCACCAGCACAAAAGACATATACCAGACTTGCAGAACACATATTAAGCTTCACACAGCAGTTATAAAACATCTCAACAGTTCTCTTTCCACTCCTGACCCACTGACCCACCAAAATCTACTCTTCTGCCCATACTCATTTCTTGGTGAATTTTACCCCCATTCTAGGCCAGAAGTATAAACATTTACCTCTTCAATTCAATAATTCACGTCTACTGATTGTACATATTAAATATCTTCTAAATCCACTCTCTCCTCTACATCTCCCTGGTGATTTGTTGCTGTGGAATTCCAGATTATTTACTTATTTTTAGCCTCCCTTCCAATCTACCCTCCACAATGCATCAGGGATGGGAATGGAAGAAGGTGTGGGAAGGGAGAGAAGCATCTCAAACATATCTGATTAAGTTATTTTCCAGTTTAAAAAAACCTCCAGTCAAGTTAGCACAGTGAGTCCATGCTTCAGAGTACCCCTCTCCTTTGCTCCAAATACACAGCAGTAATAGATATCACCAGTCTCAAAGACAAGACAAAATTCCCCATGAGCCAGAAATATGAGAAATGAAAAGGCAGTGCGCAGGGCTGAAGCCACGAGGCTGCTAGGCTCTTGATCTAACACCAGGAGCTCAGCTCCTCAGGAGTTAGGGAATCAAGTCTCACTCTTTGATGTTAGGGGTTGTCCATGTTTGTGAGAGAAGTCTAGGGAGAAAATGAAAAAAAAACCCACTAATTGCATCTTGGGCTATAATTTATTTGTAGCTGGGGGTCTAGAAGCAAGAGGACACACACGCTGGCTTAGAAGTAAACAAAGTCACCTGCTGGCTCAGTGACTAGATCCATGGCACATGCCCTCGTATTATCACAGGCATGGGCCCTGAGCTACCTTTGAAATGTATTGAGGACTCTAAGGGAGCCAGGTGACAGGAACTTGAAAACCAACATAAAAGGAAAAGTGAACATGGGTGGTTGGGGAATAACATTTCACTCAAAATCGATTTTTAAAAAATATAATGCTAATAGCCAATAAAAGAGCAATCAAAACAAATTCACTCCAAATGAAATCATTATGCTACAGGACTCTACAGGATCTCCTATAAATCAATAATCTATATTGTTACAGGATTTTAACAAAGATTTTTAAATCGATATGATCAGGAGAGAGTAACAGAGGCATCGTATCCATAACAAAATCATGAGATTATAAAACAAAAGCAGGCAGGCCCCAGCCGGATGGCTCAGTTTGTTGGAACTTTGTCCCGTACACCAAAAAACTGCGAGTTAGATCCCCAGTCAGGGTGCATACCTATGTTGCAGTTTCAGTCTCTGGTTGGGCATGTGTGGGAAGCAACCAACCTATGTTTCTTTCTTTTTTTTTTAGTCTTTATTATATTTTTTCATTACCATTTAGTCCCCTTAAGCCCCTCTCCATCAATCACCCCCAGCAATCACCATACCATTGTCCATGAATCCTTTTTCCTCTTTGTTCATCCCTCTATCACCTCACCTCCTGCCCCCAGATGTCACCCTGCTCTCCATCTATGAGTCCGTCCCCATTTTCCTTGTTAGTTCAGTTTTTGCATTAGGTTCCACACATGAGCGAAATCATATAGTATTTGCCTTTCTCTGCTGGTTTATTTCACTTAGCATAATGTTATCCAGGTCTATCCATACTGTCGCAGAGGGTAAAATTTTCTTCTTTTTTATGGCCACATAGTATTCCACTGCGTAAATGTCCCATAGTTGTCTTATCCCCTCATCTACTGATGGACACTCAGACTGTGATCTATGTTTCTCTCCTATATTGATATTTCTCTCTCTCCCTCTCAAATTAATGACTATATCCTTGGGTGAGAGAAATTAAATAAGAACAGATGGATATGAAAAGGGACCATTGAAAACCCTAGAAATGAAAACTATGGTCACTGGGATTAAAAAGAAATATCCAAGATAAACTTCAGGATCTAAATAGAGAGAATTGGTAATTGAAGAATAGTACTAATAAATTCTTTCAAAATAGAGCACAGAGAGGCAACAAGATTAAGAAGATTAATTAAAAGTAAGAAAGAACAGATTGCAAGGTACCAATAATCGCTCAGAAGGAAGTTTCAAAGAAGAAAATTAAGGTAATTGCAAAAAAAGAAAAGCATTATTCAGAAGAATTTTACAGAAAAGACGTGTATCTTCAAATAAAAAAATGATCTCCAAAGACCAAGCAGGATAAACAAATCTATACTTGGAAACATTACAGAGAAACAGAAGAACATTTAGGATAAAGAGAAATTCTTTGGTCCTACAACAGCCTGCCAGCCATTCAGTCAGCAAACATCTACTTAACACGTCCACCAAACCAAGAGAAGAAACAGAGACACAGATAAAGTGATCTCAGCCCTCCAAACACCCACAGTACAGTGAAAGGGACCACCATGTTACTAAGTCATTACAGCTTCATGATGTGTGCTGCAGGGGACATGTGGACACACCATTATAGGTGGGCAGAAACTGCTGAACTGTAGGGACAGTAGAAAAGACTGTCCTAGTGAACACTGGCACTGAGCTTTATTTCAACATGAACATATGTCGCAGGAAATAAGAATGATAAAATTAAAAATGTGTCAAGGACTAATGGTATTAGCTAAAATTGGCTGATGCCTTACTGACTGCCTTTCAGACATGACCTCTAATCTTTATAACAACCAGACTTTATGAAGCCCATTTTACAGGTGAAGAAAGTAAGTTTATAATGAGTAAGAAACTCCTAAAGTCATAGGTTCATACATAGAAAGTAGATTTTAAAGAAATTTTTAAAATCTATTTTCTATTTTAAAGAAAATTTGTTTCTTTAACAATAACAAAATATATACTTTAATAACTTTGAGTTTATCACTTTCCTTGATGAGAACATTGAGGAGACAATGATTCTGTTGAGACAGCACTGAAGTGCTAAACTGGTTACTCTCCCTTTTTTGTTTACTGTGCTCTGTTGTCCCTGTGAGTACAATAAATAAAGACCACTGGGACCTCCAACCAAGATGGAGGCATAGGTACATATGTTTTGCTTCCTCACACAGCTGAAAGAAGGACAACAACAACTTTAAAAACAAAAAACAACCAGAACTGCCAGAAAATCAAACTGTATGGAAGTCCAACAACCAAGGAGTTAAAGAAGAAATATTCATCCAGATTGGTAGGAGGGGTAGAGACAGGCAGCCAGGGTGCCAAGGACAAGTGGCAATGTGGCGGCTGGAGTACTAGGTGGATAAGGTGGTGGCTGGCAGACCAGGAGGTTCCAAATTTGCATGAAGATAAGCCAGGAAGAACAACTATTGAGCGAGACAGACCATGCAACCCAGGGTTTCAGCATGGGAAACTAAAGCCTCAAAACCTCTGTCTATAAAAATCTGTGGGGGTTGTGGTGGTGAGAGAAACTCCCAGCCTCACAGGAGAGTTCATTGGAGAGATCCATGGGGTCCTAGAATGTATATAAGCCCACCCACCACAATCAGCTAACCACCCAGAAATCAGCACCAGAAGGGCATAATTTGCCTGTGAGTAGTGGGGGAAGTGACTGAAAGTGGGGCAAGAGATGAGCAAGGGGCATTGTTCCCTCTCTGACCCTCCCCCACATAAAGCACCACAATGCAATGAAGTGGGTTGCTCTGCCCCTGTGAATACCTAAGGCTCTGCCCCTTACTGTATAACAGGCATGCTGAGACAAAGAAATATGGCCCAAATGAAAAAAACAGATCAAGACTCCAGAAAAAGAACTAAGTGATAAGGATATAACCAACCTATCAGATGCAGAATTCAAAACACTAGTAATCAGGATGCTCACAGAAATGATTGAGTATGGATGCAAAATAGAGGAAGAAATGAAGGTTATGATGAGTGAAAGACAGGAAAATATACAAGGAACCAACAATGAAGGGAAGGAAAATGGGACCCAAATCAATGATTTGGAGCAGAAGGAAGAAATAAACATTCAGTCAGAACAGAATGAAGAAACAAAAATTAAAAAAAAAAATGAGAAGAGGCTTAGGAACCTCCAGGACAACTTTAAATGTTCCAACATCTGAATCATAGGGGTGCCAGAAGAAGAGCAAGAAATTAAAAGCCTATTTGAAAAAATAATGAAAGAAAACTAACCTAACCTGGCAAAGGACATAGACAAACAAATCCAGGAAGCTCAGAGAGTTCCAAAGAAATTGGATCCTGGAGGGACACGCCAAAACACATCATAATTAAATTTCCCAAGATTAAAGATATAGAGAGAATCTTAAAAGCAGCAATAGAAAAGCACAGTTACCTACAAAGGAGTTCCCATAAGACTGTCAGCTGATTTCTCAAAAGAGACCTTACAGGCAAGAAGGGGCTGGAAAGAAGTATTCTAAGTCATGAAAGGCAAGGACCTACATCCAAGATGATTCTATCCAGCAAAGCTATCATTTAGAATGGAGGGGCAGATAAAATACTTCCAGATAAGGTCAGGTTAAAGGAGTTCATCATCACCAAGCCCTTATTATATGAAATGTTAAAGGGACTTACTAAGAAAAAGATGATCAAATATATAACAATAAAATGACAACAAACTCAAAACTATCAACAACCAAACCTAGGAAACAAAAACAAAAACAAACTAAGCAAGCAATTAGAACAGGAGTAGAGTCAAAGAATAGCAGATCACATGGAGGGTTACCAGTGGGGAGGGGAAGGAGGAGAATAGGGGAAGAGGTACAGGGAATAAGAAGCATGATTGGTGGGTATAAAATGGACAGGGGGAGATTGGGAGTGGTATAGGATGTGGAGAAGCCAGGGAACTTATGTGTACAACCTGTGGACATGAACTAAGGAGGAGAGAGAGAATGCAACAACTGTAATAGCATAATCAATAAAGTATACTTAAAATAATAAAATAAAATAATAAAAATTAAAGAAATAAAGACTACTCTGGGAAGGCTGGCTGGACAGGCACGTTTAAGTTTTAAAAAGTGATGGTTTGTTCTCATTATGAATATCAATATGGCTGTTTGTCGAAAAGGAACAAAAGGTGATCCCAAATATTTAACTGTTTTAAGCAAAAAGGTTTTGTTTAAACTCACAATAATATAACTTTTAACAAAAACAGAACAGGCTTATGACCCAAAGCCTATAATGAAGGTTTGTTAAATGAAATTCATTTGTTCATGAAGACTATACAAATGTCTGACACAGGAGATCACACTTGTTCACGTAAGCTATAAAAGAATTTAGCAGGTTTGTGTTGTTAATTAAACCACCTCTCTGTGAGCACACCTATATTGCTTAATTAATCCACCACCACCTTTTAGATGGGCTCGATGCTTACAGAATTTTGGTGATTGTTCTGACAGCTCTAGAAAAAAATTGTCTGATGCACTTAGAAGCTAGATTTTTTTCCCACAGTGCTGAGCCACTACATCATACTGACTAGGAACTATCTGCCTGATGCCACACCACATGTAGTCCCTTCTGAATGAGAAGTCATACCGCCAAATTTTAGTTTTTTTGGCTTTTAGAGACTTAATATGGCTAACCAACATCTAAAGCAATTTTTTTACATTTAAAATATTTCCTTTTTTTGAACTTAACTCTTTTCAGATATCTTGCCTCTATTCAATTCATTACAGCCACCTTCAAAAGGAAAATCCCTCTTTTCTGCTATTTTCCTGAGCTCTCCCTTTCTTTAAACCCTTTCAGAACTCAAGTACCTGGTGTTTTCTCCCCTTCTATGAGAACCTGAACTCAATAAACAACCTCTCCCTCAAAAAAAAAGATTCTAATAATTTATAAACTAGTGTAAATAAAAATAAATGTCATATGTCTTCCAGAGTCCCTGCCTTTTACATTTCAATCTACACCTCTTAACTGTGACTTAAAAGGCTTAGTTCTTACTACAAGACATTGAAGCTTTGGCAAACACAGGGGTGCATATATTCTTTTGAATTAAGTGTTTCGGGTTTCTTTCAATATATTCCCAGAAGTGGAACCACTGAGTCATAAGGCAGCTCCATTTTTAATTTGTTGAGGTAACTCCATACTCTTTCCACAGTGGCTGCACCAGTCTTCACTCCTACCAAAAGTGCATGACAATTCCCTTTTCTCTACATCCTCACCAACACTTATTTGTGGATTTATTGATGCCAGCCATCCTGACAGATGTGGGGTAATATCTCACTGTAGTTTTAATTTGCTTTACTCTGATGATTAGTGATTTTTTCATATGTCTATTGGCCATCTCTATGTCCTCTTTGGAGAAGTGTCTATGCAGGTCCTTTGTTCATCTGAAACCTGTATGATTTTATTAACTAATGTCACCCAACTTATTCAATTAAAAAAAACCTATTTGAAAAAATAATGATGGAAAGCTTTCCTAAACTGGTGAAGGAAATAGACAAAAAAAGTCCAGGAAGTGCAGAGAGCCTTAAACAAGGTGAACCAAAAGAGAACCACACCAAGACACATCGTAATTAAAATGCCAAAGATTAAAGTCAAAGAGAATCATAAAAGCAGCAAGAGAAAAGCAGTTAGTTATCCACAAGGGAGCTCCTATAAGACTGTTAGCTGATTTCTCAAAAGAAATTTTGTAGGCCATGTGGATTGGCACGAAATATTCAAAGTGATGAAAAACATGGGTCTATGACCAAGATTACCCAGCAAACCTATCAAAAGACAAATAAAGAGCTTCCCAGACAAGAAAAAGCTAAAGGAGTTCATCATCACCAAACCAGTATTACAAGAAGTGTTAAAGGGTCTCCTTTAAGAAGAAAAAGAAAAAAAGGATAAACAATATGAACAATAAAATGGCAATAAATACACATCCACCAACAATTACTTTAAATGCAAATGGATTAAATGCTCCAATCAAAATACATGTAGATGGATGAATAAGAGAAACAAGACCCATGCATATGCTGTCTATAAGAGACTCACTTCAGATCAAAAGACACATACAGACTCAAAGTAAAGGGATGGGAAAAGATATCTATGAAAATAGGAACAAAAAAAAGTCTGGGGTAGCAATATTTATACCAGACAAAATAGACTTTAAAACAAAGGCTATAATAAGAAACGAGGAAGGACCCAGCAATTCCACTTCTAGGTATTTATCTGAAGAAACCCAAACACTAAATTGAAAAGACATATGCATCCATATGTTCATTGCAGAATTGTTGATGATAGCCAAGATATGGATGCAACCTGTGTCTGTCAACAAATGAATGGATAAAAAAGTGGTACATATATATGTTGAAATATGACTCAGTCATAAAAAATAATACAATCTTGCCATCTGCAACAACATAATGGAGCTACAGGGTATCATGCTGAGTGAAATAAGTCAGAAAAAGACAAACACCACATAATTTCACTTAAATATGAAATCTGAAAAACAAAATAAATAAACAAGCAGACCAGAAACAGACTCACAGATACAGAGAAAATTTTGAGGGTTGCCAAATGGGTGGAGGGGTTGAAGGGATGGGTGAAAAAAATGAAGAGATTAAGAAGTATAACTTGGTAGTTACAGAATAGTGGTGGGGATGTAAAGTACAGCATGGAGAATATAGATAATAATATTATAATAACTATGTGTGGTGTCACATGGGTACTAGATTTATCAGAGCGATTTCTTTGTAAGTTATATAACTGTCTAATCACTGGGTTGTACACCTGAAATATAATATTGTATGTCAACTATAATTGAAAAATTAAAGATTACATATTTTTTAAAAGAGTAGAAAGGTACACAGGGAACATGCTAAGGGGCCTGACTCTATCCTGAGAACCAGTGGTTTCCAAATTATTTTGACTGCACACCCCCTCAGTAACAAATGTTTGTGCATGTGTCCACCCCCAATATATATACACTCATTTATGTATAAATTAAATAATGCCAAGATCTACTACTTTAACATGTTACACTCATAGGAAACAAACACAAAAAGAGTAATGTGTTAAAAAATAAAGATGAAATAAGTAATATTTTCCCCAATGGGATATTTTTTCCTTAATATTTATTAAATAAATGAATGTGCACCAATGTTATCAATAACTAAGTTATCTTCCATAATCAACAAATGAATATACTATGTTTCTGTTGAAAATTCAGTTCTAACTTGCATTTTTCTTATTCTCTTGGTGCTAACAAATCATAAGGGTATTTACGAAGTCCAACGTAATATACTCATGCTTACTTCTTTGATTCTAAGTTCAACAGTTAATAAATCTGAAAGACATTTATGACAGTGGATTTAAATATATCCATATACTATACACCATACCTTGTACATATGAAAGGTATACATGCATAAATAGGTTTGTCTATATATTTATAACTACATGTTTATCTGTTTTATCTCTCAAATAGGTCATAAACTCTTTAGAACAGGGGCTGATCCTCTCTTTTCCACTAAAAAAAATCATCATAGTTTAATACAGTGATAAAATAGCTGTTCTGTAAAATACAAGGATGATTATCTTGCATTCACTATTCAAAAATTGTGCCTTTTAAAACCTAACTCTTGGTAAAAAGAAATTTAAATTAGTATTTTAATTTTTTTAAAATTTAATCCTTATGTAAGTTGATGCCTTTACAATTTCTGGATTAAGAAGCACAGCATGATCAAAACCCAAGAAGATTTTCTCAATTTCATAATTAAGCCTCAAATCTGACCTAAAAAACAGTAAAAAATAGAGAGGCTATACACCATGACCAAATGAGATGTATACTAAGAATTTAATTTTCATATATGGAAAACAATCAATGTAAAACATAATATTAATAGAATACAGGGAGGGAATACATATCTGAATAGATACAGAAAAGCACTTGAAAAAAGTCAACATCCCTTCTTGATTAAAAAAAAGATTCAACAAACTAGGAATAGCAAAAAACTTTTCAACCTAATGAAGAACATCTATGAAAAACCCACACCTAACATCATACTTAATGGCAAAAGACTGAAA
>PVKM010017105.1:0-26219 GCA_004027735.1 Carollia perspicillata
CTCAGACCCTCTGTGTCCTTACTGATTTTCTGTTTACCTGTCCTGCCAATCACTTTGAATGGAATGTTGAACTATCCAGCTAGAGATAAGGACTTGTTTATTTCTCCTCTCAGTCTATCATTTTAACCCTTATGTAATTTTAAGGACTGTTGCAAGGAGTGTGTACATTAACGATTGCTTTGTCTTAGATATATATATCACCAGCCTATTGTGAAACACTATTATATTGCTATATGTATAGTATAAGGACCCTATGACATTATATTTTTATTTTCTTCCTTCATCCTATGTGCATTTGTGTTAGACTATTTCATATGTTATAAAAACATAAAATATAGGTCCTTATTTTATTTCAGATAGTTTTCTTTTATCACAGTTAAGAATAAAAATAAAAATAATTTTTTCTTTATTTGCTACTTTTCTATACTCTTTGTTTTACATAGATTCATGATTCATTTTGATATTATTTGGTCCTGCCTGAAAACTGTAACAGGTCTGTTGGCAATAAATTCCCTGTTTTTCTTGAGGAAGTTGTTATCTCTTTCACCTTCGAGGAAAAATTTCACTAGATATAAAGTTCTAGGTTGTTTTACTTTTTTCTTTCTTCACTTAAATATTTCACTCAACTGCTTCTTGTTTGCATGCTTTCTGACAAGATACAAGATGTCCACCACAACGAACATTTTTGTTCCTCTCAAGGTGTCTTTCCCACTCCCACCAAGGCTTCTTTCAAGATCTTCTTCATCTTTGGTTTTCTGCACTTTACATAGATACACTCAGGCAGTTTTATGTTTTTTGGTTTGGATATATAGTTTGGAAAATTCTTGCCTGTTATCACTGGTATATTTCTTCTGTTCTTTCTCCTGTTTTTTTATTTACAACTATGTTGTACCTTTGAAATTGTTCAACAGTTTTTGAATATTCTGGATTTTTTTTTCACTTTTTTGTCTCTTTGCATTTCAATTTGAGAGGTTTCTCTTATGCTGAAAATGTGTTCCTAATCATTACCATTATTGAAGTGGGATTATGTCTGCCTTGTAGGTAGACTGTGCATGTTAGACATTATGGAGGGCACTTCAGGTATCTTTAGTCTGCTGCCTTATGAGTCATAAAAGTTTTTCACATATTCTAAAGCAGTCTCCATGAAATTCTTGATTTGAGGAGATTTTTGAAAACTAAAACTAGTAGAACTTAAAATTCTAGTTTAAGAGGGTGCAGGTATTTTAATATATTTAATAGATTGACACTTCTCATTTTGAAAAGTCATTCTTAGAGAATTATATGGTTTTGGAAATCATGGAAATGAAGAGTAAGTTTGGGAAGGAAGATGTCCATCTAATTGTCTTACCCAATGGACTCTATCTTGATAAAGATGGACAAAAGTAAACAGATGTTCTTGCTTTCCACTTTGTTTTGAGATACAGTGGGAAGCATCCCACAGTAAAAACTGGGACTTTGGAAAAAGGGAGAAAGGCCCTTTTTGGAAAATTTATGATAGAAGAGTATCTCCATTTATAGTATTGATGACATGTTGAACAGATTAATGACATATTTTATTTTATCATTATCATTATTATTACTCTCTTGGGTTAGTATTTGAGCAACTTAAAATATTTTTTCTTTTATGTTCTTCATTCTACTGCAGATATTTGTAAATCACCTTCAATGTGTGATCATTCTTTCTCTTCGTCACTGGGACACAGAGATGAAAACATTAACTCTCCCCTGGCCCCAATCAGTTGAGAGTACATAGTTTATAAGTAAAAAATCTTAATCTCCTTCTCTTAGTTTCTTATGTTTATGTATAGCCTGGAACATTTTTTTTAATATCATGGAATCTTGTTTTTGGTGTTGACAGTATAAAAGTATAACTTTAATGCCAAACCCCAGAAAGTCTTGTATTCTCTTCATCTCTATTTCAATTTTGCATGCCTACAAACCGAGCACTTAAATAAATAAGAGCTACTATAGTTTGAGGATTTCACTTTGATCTATATATTTGATTTATTGATTGTTTTTAGTTTATAGTAATATGTCACTGATTGAATTCACCTTGTACAATTCAGTAGCTAAAGCTCTTAGATTAAAAACACGTGTGACTCAAGAAAAAGCAACCGTTTGGATACTCTGTGCTTTCACGGTTCAACAAAAACCTCAGCCTATTGAGTTTCAGCCCCAGTGCAAGGCTCATCTCTTTAGTTAAGCCTTTTTCAATTTGGCTGTGAGCATCCCATTGCCATGAGAAACTGAAAGCTCAGCATTTCTTTCATTTGCTGTTTTATACCTAATGTGTTTCCAGTGGCAATAGTAAGCACAACCGTTATTACGAATTTCATATATAAATGTGAATCGTAGAGTCTTCCAGAAACAGCAACAACAATAACAGCAACAACAAACTCTAGTTTTAGAGTCCTGCAGTGAGATAAAAAAATACGTATTCAGGTACATCTACAAATTTTAATGGTGGTTATATTAAATTAATAATAGTAACCTAAAATATTTTCTTATATATACCTAAGAAGAGCTTGAGAGTAAAAGCATGAAAACATAGACAATGGTAATATGGAGGAAACCAGGGCATGGCCTTCCTATATGTCTCTTTAAAAAAGAAAATAACAATGTGGTTTGATATTTAACACTTTTCCTACCAGAGATTCTTGAGTCCCAAATACCGTTACTGTTCTGCAGATGTGCGGATGATCTGCAGATGATCCCTAAAGTCCCTTTTCACTGAGATTTTCAGATTTTCTTGTTCCGTGGTCTTTTACTTTCTGTCTCCAGTATTATAACAGAAAAAAAAGGGATAGACTTGTATACACTACAACCCGGGACTGTCCCTGTCACCTCCCATTTGTTTTTCTATGTGCATCAGTGTTATCAGTTTTTTCTTGCACCCCTTTAATGACGCTTCAGATTGTCCATCTCTATTACAACCTCCTGGCTTTCCAACAACTCTACTCCTAACAGCTTATCAGGAGTCACATTTTAGGGATTAGCCTTGATCTTAAAATAGTGCCAGTCTCTTCAAGTTCCTGTGAGTTTATGTAAAGCAAGGCTTAAGACATTGAGAAATGAAAAGGCTTCAATACATGCCATCTATTTGTTTAACTCATTAAAATGTAATGTTCTTGTAAAACTGAAATACCGTGATTCTGCAATGACATGTGTGTGGGGTGGGGCACATGTGTGTAAGTGCACAAAAAGAAGGACACTGGATGAAAGGTAAGTGAGTATGAGATCGGGGATATGCATGAAACCGATAAACTGAGCCTTGAAGTGTTAGATCTGCAGTGGTCTCAGAGCTCTGTTCCATGTAAGACAAGATACAAAGACCTTGAAAGAAAACAAAGAATTCTTTGTTATAAAAATGCTGCTGCCTCTTGAACAATTATTGAGTCACTATAAGAATTAGTTTTCTGGCCCTGGCTGGTGTAGCTCAGTGGATTGAGCACGGGCCTGTGAAGCAAAGGGTCGCCGGTTCGATTCCCAGTCAGGGCACATGTCTGGGTTGCAGGCCAGGTCCCCAGTAGGGGACACGTGAGAGGCAACCACACATTGATGTTTTTCTCCCACTCTTTCTCCTTCCCGTCCCCTCTCTAAAAAAAAATAAATAAGTAAAATATTAAAAAAAAAGAATTAGTTTCCTTAAAAATGAGAATATATTATTTTCTATGTTTGAATATAAGGGTAAAATGCAATGAGTGGGCTCTGTTCTATCAGAAGTGAAAATGTTCTCTAGCTGTAGCTTTGACTGTGAATCTGTCATGTATAGAGTATATCCGGAAAGAAAATGTCTAATCCTCATGACTAATAGAACCTGCCATGAGCAGATATTAGGGGCTTATTCCTCTATATCTATAATTCTACTGCCAACTCTACTTTAATCCAAAAGGTAGAAGTATCTCTAATAAAAGTATTTCTGTCCAAAAGGTAACCAAATTAAAGATATGCTCATGTAAATTTGTTTCCTTTCTATGTTATATTCCTGTTTGCTTCTCTTTCTCAGTTTTCCAGGCTTGAATTAGAAGTCTGGAGGTATAGGACAGTATTCTCCCACTTCTCAACACTTTATATCATATTCAATTTTGTAACTGGTCCATATCTTAGAAACTTACTGTGTACTCAGATTTGGATATCATCAAAACAGTAATTATAGATTTCATTTTACCCATGATTTGAATATGGAGCCTCTAAAAATAAAGCTTTCCTATACATCTAATACTATCTTTCCAATCTTACTTGAGAAAAAAAAAAGATCCATATAAAAAATTGCAGGAAAATGAAAAGGATCTCTAACTATAATTTAGAGCTGCATGAATCTGTGGTAAATGGAGTAAGTTTAAAAGGAAAATTTCTAATCCCAGTGACTTCTTCTAGAGCTTTGCATTAAAAATGATTAGGGGCTTACTTTTGTATATCTTTTTCTACTTCCAAACCCTACTTTTTAAACTACCAGAGCTAGTGACTTATGCTTTTACAATAAATCTTAACTTCTTAGAATTGTTTTTCAGATTGGTTTTCATTCATTGTGTGGTGATAAGAAAAACAAATATCTCCTTTTTCTAGCTCCAGGTATGCATGTATGTATAAGTGTATGAATTAATATTTACTACTTTGTAATTATGATGTAACTATTGCTATGTGAAAAAAAATTAATCCATTAATTCTAATCTCTGGAACAATACTATGAAAATCTTTTATTTCTTCCTTTTACAAACTAGAGGGCAGGGGTGAATTGGGATAAATCAGTTTGCCTGGGCCATCAAGCCAGCAGTCACGAAAGTTGCTGTCAAACCCAAGCCAATACATATGACTCAATTCTGCATGTTTAGTTTTAGCACATTGGTTTTATTGAATCATATAAAGTGAACATGGAAGAGAGAAGCCTACCAACATACAGATATTGGTGAATTTAAAGTACTTTTTGGAAAATTTTGGGCCAAGGGAAGTGATTAAGAAAAGGTGTTAACAAAATAATTGAGTAAAAATATATTCTAGATTATTCTTTGCAAAGTAAAAGTGCCTCAAGTGCTTGTTTTAGTTGTGACAGAATACTGTATAGAGATTGTTTGTTGCTCATTAAGTAAAGTTATAAAATTATCCAGTAGGAGGTCAACATGAGCAAAGGTGACAGAAACATGATAATCGATGGAGAGGACACTATTTCAATATGAACTAATTTTCTTCTTGGTCTTTGCTCTTGTGTTAATGTTTCTCTTTTTCTTTCTTTCTTTTGTGTTTTGGTCAAAAGAAGAGGAACTATTTATTAAAAGTTATACAGGTCTAGAGTAATGGCAGAATGTCACTGGTAAATCCCAAAGTCCCTTTAAAACACTCACAAACACACACACAGTCCTGCCTCCCTTTGCCAAACTAGGCCAGTCGGGGTACCGTCTCTCAGGACAAGTAGTAGCAGTCCATAGCTTGGCTAGGCTCCCATTCTTAATCCAAAACCACATTCTCATGGTGGGCCAGGGAATCTTTCTGCATCCTTTCAAACTGAGTGGCTGAGATGGCTGAGTGGCTGAGAGCTCTGCATGGCTGCTATATCTTGCTTTCCTGTTTTCTAAGCCATGTGGTTAGGAGAGCTCCCTCTCCACTCCCAAACCATGTGATAAAAGAATTGTGTTTGTGTTTTTTTCATTGTAACATAACTAACAGAGAGAGAGTGCAGGAAGATGAATTCTATGCTTATGATCCCCACAAGGATCAGGTGGTTACAGCTGGGAACACTGTATATATACATACACAATGCTTGAGGTATTTAGGGAGAGAACAAAGCAATTGTTCTCCTTTGCCTCTCCTTTTTGTTTAATAGCAGGTATCTTCTTGAGGTAGATTTTGATCATATACTAGAACTCAAGATAAATGTTGTAGACAAAATAAAGGAAATGGTTGGATATGAGAGAATGATCTGAGACCTGTACTTGGAAAGCATTCAGTTTCTAACACTCTGCTACTAAAGAAGGCAAAAATAACTAATATAGCTTGTTACTCACACTAGAGAGTATTATACTCACCCAAATATTGTAGCTGCAAATAAAGAAAGCAAAGTTAAGTGCTCTGTGAAGGTGATGGGTTAAATATTAGTAAAATTTTCATTAAAAGACTTTAAAAACAATTTTATTGCAGTGGATTCTAATCTGACTATATGCAAGTTGCAACATGATTGGAATTGAATTTAGAACTTAGTTCTTATATTGGAACAAGTATTACTAAAAATTTTATAATGAAAGGCATCATGCTATTAATTCATAAATCACTACAAAACTCAAGCAGATGTCTAATATCTATCTACACAGTATCTAGGCACATTATAACATAATTTCTGAAAAACAATGAGAATGAGAAAAATCTTTAAAACAGGAAAAATTATAAAACCAAAACTGTCAAAACTGATGTAAGTAAAAAACTTATCCTATGAACTTA
Source organism: Carollia perspicillata (assembly GCA_004027735.1). Taxonomy (NCBI): domain Eukaryota; kingdom Metazoa; phylum Chordata; class Mammalia; order Chiroptera; family Phyllostomidae; genus Carollia; species Carollia perspicillata. The sequence continues at coordinate 6,430 of PVKM010017105.1, forward strand.
TGAAAAACTTGCAAGTAAAAAGGCTAAAACCTACTGAAGACAATAGAAAAGTAACATCAAAATCTATCAAGTGCAGATTTTAAATATGAATTTATATAACCTTTAAAACAAAGTTTTTCAAACTGTGCAGTAGCATACTACTATGTTTAGATCAGCATTTTGGCATCTTAGGAATTTGAGTCACTATTAAAAATTAATGAGATTCCCATTACCACAAAGTGTTTTTGTTTATGTATTTCCTCTATCTGAATTATATCTATCAATATTTACAGTTTTTAGAAATTAAAAGTGAGAATTTAAAAAGTATTCTATTGTATTTAATGATAATAAATACATTGCCCTCAACACAAAATATATTTTTTATGAAAAAAGTACATTTTTCAAAAAGGAAACTCATAGGAGTAGTGTTATTGTTCCACATTTAAAAAGATTTTTCTACTGTCTGGTATAATTTAGGACAATCTAATTATTACATATGACTCTTTTTAATTCAATCTGTTTAGAGTTTAGATTGTAAGGTATAAAGAAAATTTGGCCACACACAACTATGTATTTGGGAAAGGAGACATATTTTAATAGTTTTTTCACATAATTAGAAATAGTTTTGATACTACACCAAAACTTGACAGATGGCAGTTTCTTAGAAGTTAGTTTCAATGTGGAATCTTAAACCTGTAAAAAACATTTCATATTCAGTTTAATTAAACTTTATTGGTCTAAGATGTCAAATGAATATTTTATTCATGAAAGCTTTAATGCACTGATCAAATGGAAATACTGTTTTTTTGAGTGACACAGATTTTCCAAATGTTGATACTTTTCACGATACAATGTAAAAATAACATTTGCTAAGATCACCGGTCCTGTCAAGTGCAAAATCTTTAACTTGTTCAAGGCTCTTCCTTTGCCTTATTGTGCAAGATACATGTTTGCAAAAATTTTAATTTTTGCTGGAAAGCTTAAATTTAAGCATTGGCAACAAATACTGTGAGTTTTTCTTAAAATGAAATGCATACTTCATTATTTTTTGAGAAAATATTTGCCAAATAACCCTGTCTAAACAACCATATTTTGTCAGGTATTCCTTCTTGTAAAAATATATGCAATGAAAAAGCAATTGATTCAGTCTGTAACTCAAAATAAAATCCCAGAAATGTTCTTTGAGACAACCACTGTACTTTTGATAGAAATCCAACATGCTCTATATGTAAATCCTATTTTGTCACACAGAATATTTTAAAAAGTATCGAGTGTTGGTATTTAATTAAATAGTATTTTCTGATTGATTAGGAACGTTTGTAAGTGACACGGGATATTTTCTTATTTCCTTTGTGTGGTGGTGAAACACACAATGGATATAAGTACCATTTGGTGTTACCGCTTTGATGCATGCTGAGATGCCTGAAGTTTAACCTGCTGCTGTTTCTGCTATAGTTGCACATAAATCCCCACAACAAATGAGGCGAGTGACGCTTTATGGTTATTATGAAAATAGGTTTTACTTCGTGAACTTGTAAAAGGGTCTTGAGAGTTAGTTGCTCAGGATCAACAGAACACATTTTGGCATTTTTGGGTCTAGAGATAATATGTTACAACTTTGGCAGTGATAGAATAAGGAAAACTATAAAAATAATTTAAAAGTGATAGATATAGCCTTACAAGATTATAAGCATCTTATAAAGCCTAAAATTCACAGATAGGAAAAATAGCACAACAAAACACACATAAATTAGTGAGTCAAATTATAGATTGTAGGCCTTGAAAGAGATTTAAGTATATTCTGCAATGAAATAAATTTAAAAAAAAAAGGCATTTTAAGTGGAAGAAAAGATGGTTTATTCAGTCTATGGTGTTTTATAATTGGTCCTAGATCTGGTTGGAAAAAGTATCATATACCAAATAAATTCTAGAGTGATTTAAAAATAAAAAGTAAAAAATAATTAAAAACCAAAGTTAAGTTGGTATTTGTGAAAATTTTGATGGGATCTTCCTAAATAAGACTAAAAAACAGCTATATACACAGTGGTGGGGGGAGGTCACTACAAAGTATAAAATAGTGAATGCCAGAATGGCATACAAATAAGTTTAAAAAATATATATCGTTTATTAGGACTAATATACAAAAAGTTCCTACAAATTAATAAAAAAGACAAACTACCCAATAGACCACTGAATTCTCTTAGAGATTTTTTATACTTTTGTTACATGTATTACTCTCCAATACTTAATATTCCTCACACTTTAAATGACATCTTATATCTAATTGTTTTCCAGGTTGTTTTTTGCTAGTGTCAAAGGTAGATGACTATAATAATTTTATATCTGGTTCTTTTTGCTAAGCTCTCCTATTATTATGATAGTTTGTAGATATTTTTCTACCTTGAAGCCTTAATTTATTCTTCTCTTATTGCATTAGTTTAGATCTTCAATAAGATGTAAGAGTGCACATTTTGTTTTTATTCCTGATTTGAAAGGAAATAGTTCTAACATTTAGATGGCACTTGCTTTATGTGTATGTTTTTATATTTCCTTTTGCCATCACCTACTAGGGATCCTTTAACATAAATTGATGTTTAGTGTTTTGAACTGTTTACTACACCTCCTGTGATGATCATACATTTTGTCTCTTTTAAGCAATGTGATAAATTAATTTCAAAATTTTCTAATATTAAAATTTTGCCGTTTACTCTATGAGATGCATTGAAGCTATCTTTTTGCCTTAGTGGTCAATTTACATTCCTTCAGCTCACGAAAAGGAGATGTGTTCTCTGTTTTCCAAAGATTAATTCTTATATTTTAAACCAATGATTTTTAGGATTTCTCTATTCCTACACTTTTTTGTATGTCTTATGATACAATGGTAGGAAATATTATAATAAATACATTTATACTTTTTTCTTTTCCTTTCTTATTTCCTGCAGTCCAGGTTTTCTTTATTTAGATGGCATCCAGATTTGTTGCATAAAACTTCATCTCCATTGTGGATTATATTTTATATTAGTAAACCATCACATTTATTTTGCTTAGACACAATTTAACCATATTTGATAGCAATTTTGTCATCATTTTAAATATTTTTAAACAAACACATTCACTCATGTTTTTAGAAGAATTTCCAGAAGGAAAAACAGTGGAGGACCCGATATAGTAGGTAGGGGGGAATTACATAGAGGTAAAGTTTGTTATGGATCACCATGACTTTTCATTAAGGATACCTATGCCTTTAGTTACTGGCAATGGGTTTTGTACAAATAACTGAACTTCTCTAAGTCTCCATATCTTCATGTTAAAATTGAAATAAAGATAATGTATAACTCATAAGCTGATGTAATGAACAAACATGTTAAGCTACCTAAAACATAGTGCTTGTGTACAGTATTATTATTATAATTATTTGCTTACTTACTGTGTATTGGACTTTAAAGAGGAATGGAGTTTTATGTAAGGCAGATAGGAAAGAGATGCTCTGGAAGAGAAAAGGGTCAGGACAGGGATTTTGATTTGTAAAACAAAGCATGTTTAATAAACTTCCTTAGAAAAATCTATATTCAGGACAGGCAGAAATAAAAGTGTAAACTAATCAGGAACTGTTGAATGATATGCTGTTTGCTTTTTATTTTGTTATATTTATTAAAAAATATTGACCTTTAAAATAGTATACTTATATTATGGGATATAAGCATGGTGATGGAAGATATTTGTGTTTTTTGCTACACTTTATATCTTGCCTACCTTTCCAGAAAATTTGTAAATGTTTTATGAAAGACTGCTTTTGGATGTGTACTTGTTTTATATTATCTGAGTATCTGACTGTAGAGAAGCATAACTTGTGTCCTAAATGCCAAGTAGTACTTAAACCCTGTTTACTGAGTTGAAGCTAGAAATTGACCTTATAGGATCAATTATTAGCTGTTTGAAGAAAGGAGCATTTGAGATAAGCTGGAGAATGGATTAAAATATTTTAACATATTGACTGGTCAGTACAATTTTAAAATGAGGAAAAAAAGCAAATTCAAAGAAAATATTCTTTTCACTAGAGAGCAAGGACTACTATATGTTGAAACATACACACATTCTATTCACTTTGCTGAAATAAGCTTGCCTCACAGTGAAATGTTTTTAGCATTTTAAATCCAATATTTCTATTATTGATTTTGATAGTGCTCATTAAATCACCATGTTGGCAAAACTTTCACTCGTTGGCCCGCAATACTATACGTGATGTTAATGCAATAATTTATAGTATAATGGGAAAATTGAGCATGAAAATAACAGTATTCTTGTTGAAATAGCCATGATGCATTCTGGGCAATGGAAAGTGACACTCTGAAGGGGGTCTGTCTCTTGGTGGATATCCTTCTATTGTCAGATTTGCAGACATGTGTCTCCCAGGGCCCACTAGACTTCTCTTCACGGTGCTGTCTTTGTCTTCTTTTTTGTGTGCAAGAAAACACATTGGTTATTTTGTACATGGCAGCACTTAAACATGATAAAGGAGTTTAAATGTTTTCAGCTAAATATCATCATAAGTATTTTTAGAAATTTTCATGTCTTTCTAGCACCATATCTTAGACAATATAAAACTCTGACACTCAAGTTTCACAGGAATGATATAAATATTTTAAACACAGGCTTTTTCCAAAGGGGCATAAACTAAGATCAATGATGTCGTGAGTTGACTGTCACACAGTTCAACAGGAAGTCATGTGATGGATTGGTGTGAGTGTAAAAGAAACATTTTTAGAGGACAATAGTTATAAAAGGAAAAAGGGTTTTGCTTTTTTACTCATCAATTACACTTACAAGCATTCATTCTGTAGATATACTTGGACAAATATTTATATAGAGAGATATAAATATAGACATGAAGATTCATTGTTGCCTGTTATAGCAAAGACTAGAAATGATTGGGTTGTATGATATTAAAGATTATGCTTTTAAATATATAGATGTAGGTATGTGGATATTGTTACACTTGTTGATATGTTACAAATACTTATATTACCTACTTACTTTTGTATCACTGTTCCACTAATGTTGTCTTCTGATAGGTGTAGGCCAGGTGACAGTCATGACAGCATGTCTCTGCCTGAACATGTGCAATCAAAACTTCAGCATCAAAATCCCCAAAATGGGTCTCAATAGCCTGGAAGAATTCAGAACTCTTCATGTCTGTGCAAAAGAACGTGATAATGAATTGGGGTTGGAAGAGATAAGAAACTGAGTCAGAATATCCTCTTTATGCATAGTTGCAAAGCCAGCTTAAAAGCGTGGAACCATTGATTTTTAGTTACTTTGGGGTTCATTTAAGAAATTCTTCATTACCAGTGTTCTTGATGGCATGGGGCATAATATTATACAGAAAAATCTGTTCATGGAGTATTTTATTGAGCCAAATTTTGTCAATCAGAGAATGCCTTCAATGAACAGATTTTTCTTATCTTGTCATTTTCCTGTTGCAAATACTTATGACCTTAATTTCATATAGCGAAATCATTTTACTCATTGGGATTCGAAGTCCTGCAGTGGTCTGCTTCAGGTAGTGTTCTTCTGAGCTCCCACTGCAGGCTGATCTTTTTCTTATGTGAATGGATGATTAAGCGCCTTTGTTTTATTGTCTAATTGTAAACTAACCATTCAATATGTATGGATTTCTTAAAGCAACGCTTTAGAGAATGAGGGCTTTTGCATCAGAGGTATTTGCGTATTATTGTTCAGAGCTAAGGCTCTGTATTGATGAGCTATCACCACTGCAGCTCTGGTTACCTGCAGATGCTCCCTTCTTTGAAATAAACCAGTGTTTTTCTCTAGTAGCTGTTCAACCTTGCAGTGTTTTCTGTTACATTTTCTTGTGGGTACATAGGGCCATCTGTCTGAATCAAATCTGATTTGCCTTCTTGCACTGATACTGCCACTCATTTTTATTTTTACATTTTAATATCTCTGAAATTGAGACACACTTCGTAGTTGATGATGCCTCAAAATTGATGTCAACTAGGAAGAGGTGGTCAAAGCATGTGAAATTCTTCAGCCCAAGCGAGCAAGCACCAACCCATTTTAGACATAATATAGCTTAGCACTTAACATCTTCCTAAATATTTATCAAATTAATATATGCACATGGATAACAGACTATATTATGAAAAACATTATTTTTGGCTTTATAGCTATATCTTTTTAAAAAAACACTTACCTGCTCTTTCTTGATTTATGAACTTATTGTCCATATACTCCCTGTTGTAAATGAGAATTTTGTTGTTTATATTCTCATCCTCTTTCCAGTTTAGTTCCCCAACATTCCCCCCGGGTTTAGCTCCTTGTTTCTATCATTTGTACTTCAACTTTTTCATTGCCAAGATTGCTTTCATTTATATTATATTTCATAGCTGTAATTAATACATCAAATCCTTAACTCTAGATCAGTTTTCTCTCAACCCACCAAAACTTTAGTAAAATGCGTTTACATGATGGTGACAGAGTTAATATTCACTGCAGATCCTCAGTAGAATGCTAGCATTATATATATATTTTTCCTTTCCACAAGTAAGTTTTTTATGCCCTTCAAAGAATATTAATATCAATTCTTTCCTTGTACTTCACCCATGTTACTTCAAATCATGAGAAATTATACTTTACCTTTCAGGCACAGTGTTAATTTTTAAAAAATGTGTGAGTTTCTGACTGCCATTCTTTGTTCTTTGGAGAAACATGCCTCCTTTCTCACATCTTTGATATCTTTTATACATTCAAATTTTGCTTGGACTACATTCCATTCTTCTTGAAGGTCACTGCTTTAATTTGGCCCATTTGCTCTATACTACGATTTTGTTGCCCAATATTTAAATTTTTTTCTTGAAATTTCTGGCAGACTTTAGTCTTTGTTATTGTGTTTTATTTGTATTATACACCTTCATTATAACCTCAAAGTTTTAAGGATTCAATTTCATCTCTAAAGTCCTCTCCCATTCTATCTATTGCCCTCCCATTTTGTTCTGGAGACTTTTTGAAATTCTCTAGTTCTTCTTTCTGAATTAGATGTTTACTAAGTCTTTTGCAAAATTGTGACTTGCATTCACCTATTTTCTATATTTTATGTCTTTATTATAATTTTTGTTTTATTTCAATGCATCTCAAGTAATTTTGCAAGAGAGGATGTCTTAGAAGTTAAGCTCTGATATTTTTCGTGTTTGAAAAAAAACTCCATTCACCTTTAATTGAAAGCAAGGTTGAGTACAGAACTCAGAATTTTTTTCATGGATCTTTGAACATATTTTTTTCATTATCTTCTAGAAAACAGTATCGCCACTGAAAAGAATGCTGCCTGTTTGATCCTTATTTCTTTGTAGGTGATCATTTCTTCGTTTCTCTTGTAATATGCTTTGGGTTCAGAAATTTCACATTGCAGTTTTTAAGTGTGTCAATTTTGATTTCATGTGCCAGTTACTGTGAATAATTTTAGTTACAAGATTCTTGATTTCCTTCAGCTCTGGGTCATGTTCTTTAATACTGTTATTTTAAATAAAAATATTAGTACATTATCTGCAGTCTCTCTTTTTAAGATTCCAAATATCAATGATTGAACCCACTGGATTACATTTTCTTCAATATTTTTACATATGATGTAATTCTGCATCCTTGGAGATTTTTCTTTGACTTGGTCATTGAATGAGTCCTATAATCATTAATTTTGTAATTATAACTTGAGTTACCCAAAGCTCACTCTCATTTTCTCTTTGTTGTTTTCCTTTGCTGTTATGGCTGCATTAACTTCTCAATCTTTTAAAAAACACTAACATTTTAAAGTTATTTTTACCCAAATTATTTTTCATGTAGTTTCCTTCTTTTCCATCTATTATCTCTCTCTCTCTCTCCCTTTCTTCCTTCCTTCCTTCCTTCACTTTTGTGCAATAAAAACTTTTTTTTTGGAGATTTTATTTATTTACTTCTTAGAGAGGTGGGAAGGGAGGGGAAAAAAAGGGAGAGAAATATCAATGTGTGGTGGTCTCTCACAAGTCTCAACTGGGTAACCTGGCCCATAACCCAGGCAAGTGCCTGGTGGGGAATCAAACTTGCAACTTTTTGGTTCACAGGCCAGCACTCAATCCACTGCACTATACTAGTCACAGCAAAACTTTAATAAATTTCAAATCTGTTGCAGGCATATTTTCTTAAGTTATTTTCTCAATTTTAAAGCAAATTAATGAGTCTGTGTTGCAAAGGCACCAGGCAAAGGACATATACGCACACACTGCTGGTCAGAATGTATATTTATAGTCTCTCTGGGTGGACAGTTAGCAATACATTTCAAAAGTCCCCAAAATGCCTTTGAACCAGAAATTTCACTTCTAGAAATTTGAATGGAGGAAATAAATAGGAAACTCATTGAAGATTAATGTGTGAGTTTGTTCATTGCAATATGCTTAATAGGATAAGAGCAGAAACAATACAAAAGTCTTAAAATAGGAAATCAATTAAATTTTGGTATGTACATACAATAGGATACCAAAGAACTATTAAAAATAATATCATGGATTTATATTTATTGACACGAGAGAATGTTTATGGTATTTATAGTTATTTCTTTAAAACTTTTTCGAGTGTTCTCTGCCATGCACAGGATATAATCAAATGCAGTTTTTTTTCCTATGTGTACTTAGGGATGAGTCAATACCTCTGAGATTTATGTATGTGAATCCTTATTGGCTGGCAGATTTGCTTGAGGCATGTGGGTACTTGGATGCCCACCAAATATCTTGATTACCAAAGGCCGTATTACCAGTCCTAATTCTCCCACAGATAGTCTCTTCCATTTGTTCGGAAATGAATCTTTTTTCTTTATTTTTTGCAACCTTCCGTGTAAACACCAACCTACAGCATGAGTTTTTTCTGGTGGTAGAGGGAAAGTAAAAGCTGCATTGCAGAAAGTGGATAAGTCTCCTGTTTACCATACCACCTTTCCTTTCTGTTCTCTAAATACAGGCATTTTCAAGTTCTTAATCTTTTCAAGGTATGACGAGTGTGGTCTGCACATGCCTTGGCTGTTTTCTTCTTTGTGGGTGCTCTGGAAATTTTTTTTTCCTCTGCATTTGACTAGTATTTATCTACTTTTTAAATTCCAGAGGGGGAAATTGAACTCCTCTTGCTTCAGCTAACCCTCTTATAGTTTCCTCAATATTCTGAGCTTGTATCTTTTTATTCCTTCCTTATTGTTGCAGTGAGTCCTGAGAAAGATAATATGATCTTGAATCAGAACATTATAATTATAAATATCTGAATTGATTAGATAAAATATTTGACATATGTTGTTAAATGGACTTTATTTTCTTTTATATATATATAGTATTAATAATAAGTAGAAATAAAGCAAAAGACAGCCTACAGTGGTGGGTAAGGGCATGATCTCTATATAGAAGACCTGAAGGCCAATCCAGGCTCAGGCAATTTAATGATGTGTCACCAAATAAAATATTTCACCTCTCAAAACTTTGTTTTATCACCTGTTAATGATATATGTCATAGAATTTACTTTGCAGTACTCTTTTGAAATTCAAATATAGTTATACATAGGAGGAACTTTACATGGGATTTTGTGCATAGTACAAAAGTGGTAAGTGGTAACTATTTGTCTTACCAATATTATTAGTAAAAGAAATAAAACAAAATGCTATTGCTTTATCTACTTTATCACTTTTATTTTTGTAAGCTTGCTTTAAGAGCTCATCTATATAAAAATCTTTTTTGAGTTTATTCTATTATTGAATATGTATTGAGAGATAAAAAAAGAGCAAGTGTCTATTTTTTTAGAGGTGTGTACTACTAGGAGGATAAACCTGCAAGCCTACCCTTACAGCTCCATGGGACAAGTACCATAGTATTCCCTGCAGAGCACTGTGAGAGGACAGAAGAGATGGCTAACTCTCCCTAGAGGAGAGACAAGGTCAAAAGGCTTCAGCTTAGCAATTAGCCAGTCAGCAAGCAGGGTAGAGAAACTGAAACGGGGGGGAAAGTATGTGTAAAGGTTTCAAAAATTAAAAATTCATTAATAAACTTAGAGCATTTTGAGCTGAATGACATTAAATGAACAAGAATAAAATGGCTAAAATGGAACTGAGGTATTAAAAATGGCATGTGTAGATTACTATACTTCCAACTGAACTTGAAAACATTCAAGAAGGTAAATATATTCTACATGGAAAGACATTAGTTACATTGATAGTATCACAATTTGCCAAGGTTTACATCTTCCTTTAATATCTACCACTTTCTAATATTTCTCCTCTGTGATCTGCTTCTCTTTATTTTTCTTACTATCCCATAAGTATTATGCATATTACTGCTCAGCCAGACCCTCAGGGAAAGCATGTTGCTGATTCCTGTGCTAGCCCAGCTGTCTAGCAGTAAAGGCCATCATCTCATTCTGTTCACATTTTTCAAATGTGCTCAGCAATTCTGCAAACTGACAGGCAAATGGTCTGGCAAAAATTCAGATCCTGACACTAACCACGTTAGGTGACATGAGTATGCACAAAAAAGTGAAATAATTCCATTCCCAGCTGGCTATTGAGCCCCCATATACATGACAACAAATTATTGTCATGTTGGCACTGTTAATATGTCTAAATCTGTCATAGCACTGACCAATTCACAGCCCTGATTCTCTTTGAAGTCTTTGCTTCAAAGAACAACCACAAAAACATCAGAATCGGTAATCCCTGTCTTAGGCTGGTCCCAAACAAAAACAAAGTTAAGTGGACTTCAAAGGAAAAGCCAACTGACCATCCATTGGAAAGAGAGATAAATGAGAACAATCATGTGGTGTACAAGAGCGGGGATGAGAGTAAAAAATGCTCAGATCAATTCAACTCACTTAATCAGCCATGAGTAAAAAAAATCATGAAACTTAGTCAACTGAAATAGAGTAATTGACATCAAAGACTGAAAATGACCAAACAGATCTTCTTTTAGAGTTCTTCCAGAGTCACCTGATCACTGATCTGAATAACAACAATCAAATCTGCCCAATAGATATTGCCAAGAGTCAAATATCTCAGAATACATGAAAGGGAAAGAACTTTACTGGTAGGGTTTCCTGCGTTGGGACTGTGGAGGGAGTCCAGGAAAGTTGGGAACTGGAGAAAGTCTATTACTCTACCAGTTTGCAAATGTCTCAGAAACAACCATGTTCCAGTACTGAATATTTCTCTTTTCAGAGTGCCTACCTCTATTCTCCTTCATCCAGAGTGCTTTCTGTCTCCAGCTACTCTTAGTTGGAACAGATATTGTATTTAAATTAACAAACAAAGTGGAAGCAAGCTCATCAGCAATGCATGCTGACTTAACAGTGGGGACTAGTGGAGGTGTTTTAAGATGATATTGGAGGATAATATTGTATGTCAACTGTAACAGAAAAATCAAAATATTAAAAAGATGATACTGGAAGGATTCATATCAAGTCTAATCTATTAAATGTTTTTACTTAATAATCAAGGACAGCACAAAGCAGTGTTACAAATTCCTCAGTGTTATTAAATTGTATCATGTTAAACCATACAGAAAGACAGAAAATAAGACAAATAAATTTAATATGGACAAATAAAAAGTAACTATAGATAAATGACAAAAGAAAGGAAAAATTAATATTGAATAAAAACTCACAAATTCTTGTACGGTTAAAATATTGACCCCAAAATTCTGCAATAGCTGTTCTATGAAATGATGGAGTCAATGAGATATCATCTCACATGTATCAGAATGACTATCGTCAATAAATCAACAAACAAGTGCTGGTGAAAATGTAGAGAAAGGGGAACCCTTTTGCACTATTGATGGGAGTGCAGATTGGTGCAGTGACTATGGAAAGCAGTACAGAGATACCTTTAAAAATTAAAAATGGATCTGCTGTTCAACCCATCTATCCCACTTTGGGGAATATATCCAAAGGAACCCAAAATACTAATTCAGAAGAACATAAACACCCCTATGTTCATCACAGCATTATTTACAATCACCAAGATATGGAAGCAGCTTGAATGTCCATCAGTAGATGAGTGGATAAAGCAAGAATGGGATATTTATACAATGGAATAGTACTCAGCTATAAAACAATAAGAAAATTTTACCCTTTGCAACAGCATGCATGGACCTGGAGAACATTTTGCTAAGTGAAATAAGTCAGTCAGAGAAAGACAAATACCATATGATTTCACTCGTGTGGAATTTAATGAACAAACTGAACTAACAAGGAACATGGAGACAGACTCATAGATGGAGAGCAGGGTGACAGTTGGGGGCAAGGTTAGGGGGTGGAAGGATTGAGCAAAGAGGAAAAAGGGTTCATTGCTGAAGGGAGCGGTATGTAGGGGACTAAATGGTAATAAAAAAATACAATAAAGATTAAATTTAAAAAATCATGGAGTGACAGTAGCAGTCAGCAACTAAGTAAGATTCTGAGAACTTTGGGTCATTTAAGTGGATCTATACTAAACAATTTGTTTGCATATCTGTCATTCTAAAATATGTTTCTTCACATGGCAATTTAAATACTTTGAATATCCTAATAATAAATTAATCGTATTGTTTTAATAATTTCCCAATACTCTATGGTTCTGAAAAAGCTCATTATAGTTTTCCAAAATGTGCTGCAAGTTCAAATGTGAATGAAGCACAGGAATGATGGTATTATATATGTTTAAAAATGATGTCATTTTTGCTTCGGAAAGTGATTTATTTGAAAATAATTTTACTTTTTTTGTAAGGCTACCTGAAAACAGAAAGCTATTGGCAAATTATACATTTTTTTACACTGAACAATGTGTAGTTCATAAGTTGAAAGAGATCTATTAGGATCAGACAAATCAGGCTCAAATATCAAAGTGGGGAGCGTGTGTACCGTGGTTGACAACTTATATTCAGAAACATTATGGAGTCGGGGAGTAAAAAATTTGACTTCCCAATGTCTTAGTACAAGTTTGGGAACTGAAAAGATCAGTTGCATTTGAGAGAAGCTCTGGTGGAGAAGTGAAAGTTCCCTTGTGAAGTATAATCTGCAAGGGAAAGAGGAAGGCTGCTCTAAAGCATGGAATGACGGAAAGGCTTCGGCAAAGGATGCAAGAAAAGAAATGGGTGAGACACATAGCCGGCGTTCAAAGTCAAATTGCTGGCATATTGGTCTGTTGATTATTTGTGAGAATGCTAACAGAGTAAAGAGTAAAAACATTTACGTGAGAAGAAATGTAAATGACAAATATATTTTAAGTTTGGGGAAATGGAAGGACAAGATTTTCCTGAGGAGAAATAAGAACTGTACTGAACGATTCAGTGGGGTTGGGAATATTATGAATCTTAAAAACAAACATTTTGTATTCAGAAGAAATGAGACCCTTTGAAGTAGATAGCCACAACTCAGACATACTTTTAAGAAATGCTCTTTAATATTTGTCTTTTTAAAAAAAGACCCAGTGAGCCCTGGCTGGTGTAGCTCAGTGGATTGAGAGCTGGCCTGTGAACCAAAGGGTCACTGGTTTGATTCCCAGTCAGGGCACATGCCTGGGTTGCAGGCCAGGTCCCCAGTAGGGGCCACATGAGAGGCAACCACACATGGATGTTTCTCTCCCACTCTTTCTCCTTCCCTTCCCCTCTCTCTAAAAATAAATAAATAAAGTATTTAAAAATAATAATAAAAAAAGACCCAGTGAGAGAGGATCTGTGATTTTGTCATAGCTATGATGCTTTCAAACTAAATTGTAATGGTTAAACAGATGAAAATGGATTGTGTCTCCTAAAAGGAGTTTACAACATCACAAAAATCATATGTTAGAATGTCAGTGCACACTTCTCTCAACTCCCTTGCAGATCATTACTTAGAATTCCATAAACAGCATTGGTATAGGGCTAATGCAAATGGGATAATTGGATTTTGGTAGAAAAAATAGCAATAAAATTTAAATATAAGTTAATATACTTGAGCTCTTGAAAAACTGTATTTTATTGATTTAAAGGTAATCAGTAGGAAGCCAAACAATTAAGAAAAATTAAATTAAGAAAAATTTCTGGTTGAATTTGCAAGAAATTTAGAAAATGAACGTCTTTTATAAATTTTCTTATTTGAATTTAAACATATGCCCTCCATTCATTTGGTAAATATTTAATAAGCAGCTACTTATTGCAAGGCACTCTTTTAAGTAAAATCAAGGAGACAGTGGCAAGTACACATCTACATACATTATTTATTTCAGATTTCATTACTTAAAACAGTCTCCCACAAATCGTTTTCCAGGTGTATCTGTATTCAAAAAACATTCATTCAGCACAGTTATTTTTAACAAGAAAATATCAAAATAAGGTCTAATGGACTCATGAATCTCTAAACTTAGTTTTGTGTTGTGGTTTTTTTCTTTGTTTGTTTGTTTTTGAAGAGTCTCACATCAGTGATTTTCTGAAAAGTTGTGGATTCTGGATACGAAAACTTTAAAGTTACCTACATAGGGAAATGCCACTCTCATAAAAAATAACGATGACATTTTAAGGAATCCTTTTTATGACTACTGTAATTCTTAAGAATCTCATGACCATTACTATGGTTTTTTTCTAGTTTTTAAATAAGTGAAATTTTGGGATGCTTTGTAGAAATATGCTGACTTCAAGAAGGCTAAGGAAGAACATCCAAGATGATCAATGGAGAAAAGTGTCCCATATGAGAAAAGTGGCTGGATCTCGTAACCTTGACTCTCCAATTCCTTCCTTTTTTCACTACATCAAACATTCCAGATCATCCAAAGTTAGCAATGGGGGATAATAACATAAAGTTGGAGTTTTCCCTCTGTCACCAATATTTAAAAATCAGTGTTCAATTTTATTAATGAGCCACTGAATTTCCTCACATAGTTCCTCCTTCATTGGAGGCCATATACTAATGTTTAGGCAAGAATAAAATGATCCAAACTGGAGACTAGAACAAGGAATCAAATAAAAATGCCTCTAATCTTTGGCACTGAGGGTGAGGGTGTGGCTTCTTAATTTCAGCCTTTCTGGTGGGTCTGCAGCAGTATTTCATTGTGGTTTTAATTTTCTTTTTTTTTTTTATGACTAATGAGGTTGAGCATCTAAGCACATGGTTATCAGGTGATTGTTTCTTCTTTTGTGAGGTTTCTGTGCAAGTCTTTGGCCCATTTTTAATGGGTCTTTTGTCTTTTATTATTGGATCATAAGAGTTATTTGTATGTTTTTGGAAAAGTCCTTTTTTTGATGTATGCATTGAAAATACAGTCACCAAATCTGTGGCTTACCTTTTCAATTTCTTAATAGTATCTTACAAAAGCAGAATATTTAATTTTGGTGAAGAAAATGAGTGAGCCATAATAGAGTGTAGGTTATCTTCTGCATTTCTGGAAGTTTTAGAGTTTTAGCGTTTACATTTTTGGAGTATGATCCCTATCCAAAAACTCTGAAGGTAGAGAAAATTCTCTGACTTTCAATAGGTTTTCTGTCAGTTTTTCTTATTAAATCTTTTTTTATTGTTATTCTATTACAGTTGTCCCAATTTTCCCCTCCTTGCCCTCCTCTGCCCATCCCAGCCCCCACTCCCACAGTCATTTCCCATATTGTTGTCCATGACCTTGGGTCATTCATACATGTCTTTTTCTAGTCTCTTCCCCTTTTTTCCACCATTGTCCCTGTCTCCCCTCCCCTCTGGTCACTTTTAGTTGGTTCCATGTTTCAATGCCTGTGGTTGTATTTAGTTTGTTAGTTTACTTTATTCATTAGATTCCTCTTATAAGTGAGATTGTATGGTATTTGTCTTTCACCAACTGGCTTATTTCATTTAACACAATGCTCTCCAGTTCCATCTATGCTGTCACAAAAGGTAGGAGTTCCTTCTTTCTGTCTGCCGAGTAGAATTCCATTGTGTAAATATACCATAGTGTTTTGATCCACTCATTTACCAATTGACACTTAGGCTGTTTTCAGCACTTGGCTATTGCAAATAGTGCACCTACATACATAGGGGTGCATAAGTTCTTTTGAATTGGTGATTTGGGATTTTTAGGGTATATTCCCAGCAGTAGAATTGCTGGATCAAAAGGCAGTTCCATTTTGAGTATTCTAAGGAAATTCCATACTATTTTCAAGAGTGGCTGCAATAGTCTGCATTCCTACCAACAGCGTACTAGGGTTCCATTTTCTATACGTCCTCACCAGCACTTGTTTGTTGATTTGTTAATTATGGCCATTCTGACCAGTGTGAGGTTATAACTCATTGAGGTTTTAATTTGCATCTCTCTGTTGGGTAGTGATGTTGAGCATCTTTTCATATGTCTCTGGGCCCTCTGTATGTCCTCCTTGGAGAAATGTCTATTCAGATTCTTTGCCCATTTTTAAATTGGATTGTTTGTCTTTCTGGTGTTGAGTCCTATGAGTTTTTTATGTATTATGGAAATCAAACCCTTGCCTGAGGTGTCACTGGAAAATATGTTTTCCCATATAGTTGCTTCCCTTTTCATTTTGATGATGGTTTTTTTTAGCCATGCAGAAGCTTTTTAGTTTGATGTAGTCCCATTTATTTATTTTTCTTTCATTTCTCTTGCCCTAGGAGATATATCAGCAAAAATATTGCTATGTGGGATGTCTGAAATTTTCTTGCCTGTGTTTTCCTCTAGGACCTTTATGGTGTCATGACTTATATTTAAGTCTTATATTCATTTTGACTTTATTCTGGTGTATGGTGTAAGTTGGTAGTCTAGTTTCATTTTTTTTTTTGCAGTTCTCCCAACACCATTTGTTCAAGAAGCTATTTTTACTCCATTTTATGGTCCTGCCCCCTTTGTCAAGTATTAATTCACCTTAGAGACATGAGTTTATTGCTGGGCTCTCTCTATTCTCTTCCACTGATCTATGTGTCTGTTCTTATGCCAGCCCAGACTATCTTGATTACAGTGCCCTTGTAGTATATTTTGATACCAGATATCGTGATCCTTCCTACTTTGTTCTACTTTCTCAAGATTACAAAGGCTACTTGGGGTCTTTTTCGGTTCCATATGAATTTTTGAAATATTTGTTCTAGATGTGAAATTTGCCATTGCTATGTCAATAGAAATTGCAGTGACTGTATAGATTACTTTGGGTAGTATGGACATTTTAGTGATATTAATTCTTCCAATCCATGAACACAGTATATGTTTCCATTCATTTGTATTTTTCTTAATTTCTTTCTTCAGTGTTCTATAGTTTTCCGAGTATAAATGTTTCACCTCCTTGGTTAAATTTATTTCTAGGTATTTTATTTTTCTTTTTCTATAGTAAATGGGATTTTTTTTCTAGTTTCTCTCTGATATTTCATTGTGGGTGTTCAAAAATGCTATTAATTTCTGAATATTGAATTTGTATCCTGCTATTTTGCCAAATTCTCTTATTGGAGCGAGGTTGTTGGTTTTTGTGTTTTTTTTTGTAGAGGCTATAAGGTACACTATCAAGCCATCTGCAATTATGAAATGCATTAATTTCTTTCCTTTTTTAAGTTATCTTAAGCAAATTTGAAGAGATACTTTGATGACAGGTTAGCTTTTTGCCACTCACTCTAAATGGGAAGTGTGACGCTTTCCAGCAAGTTTTACTTATTTTTAGAGTGCTTCCAAATTTTATTAAATTGTGATAATTTTTAAATATTATAATAATGATATATTTCATTGTTAATATCAGAGTTACTCGCATATTCATTAATAAAATATCTTATATTTTCCTCTATTAAGCATATATTGATATATTACCTTTCTCTATTCTCTATTTTTAGTTTTTTATATATTCTTTAGATTGAGTACTGTTTCTCTTTTGTACTATGTTCATAAGGTACTCACTTATATACTCCACTACTACATCTACTGTTTTCACTTACAATTTAAATAGAAAAATAGGATATTTTTTTCAGGTCACTTTTCATTAAAATGAGCTAAGAGTGAGTCAGGTGTCATTTATGTGTAACTCACTTGTATGTGTATATATGTAGAAAAATGCCTTGGTTTCAATTTAAACATCACTTTCATATTGAAAAAGAGTATAATTTATTTTTGAGAAAGTATTGCTTAATCATTTTTTTCAATTTAGGTATTAGCATTCAAATACATTTCACCAAATAAATCAAGTGAAATTTACATAATTAAACATGATATAGGGTAAACAGAAGTTAAGAATCAATAAGAGGCTCAGTTTGAGACCTCATCAAAAAGTTATTTGTAATACCATTTTTTGGTCTTTCAATGTACATTGAACTCTATTAATAGGTAATGAGATTTTAGATTCTTGAGAAAATGATGACTGTCCTGAGAGGTTAAAATGTATTTATTTCCACACATTGTTTAGAAATTTGCTTAGTCTGAGCAAAATGATTTCTTGAAATCCGGTTATGGCTTGATGGTGGGAAAATTATTGTGTTTTTTGAATTTTGTAGAGTTTATCTTACTAGCAAATAAGAATAACTCAAGTTTTTATGATAAGTATTAATGAGACAAAATAACATGCCTAAATAAAAACATTAGGTAACTCAAACAGTTTTTAATTGATGTATAATTTTTATCTACTGTATAATTTAAAATTTCTTAGAATTGCTTTGAATATCTTTTGTCAAGTTTTAAAATTTATTTTTAAATATAGCTGACATGAAATATTACATTAGTTTCAAAATAGTGATTACAGTCATTACAAAATAGTGATTCAACATTTATATACTTTACAAATTAATCATCATGATAAGTCTAGTAACCATCTAACACCATGCACAGTTATCAAAATCGTTCACGAAATTCCCAAGGCTGTATGTTATATCCCCGTGACTTCACTTCTTTTTTTTTTGTTTGTTTGTTTTAATTTATTTTTATTGATTATACTATCACAGTTCTCCCATTTCCCCCTTCATTCCCCTCCACCCTGCACACCCCCTCCCACCCACACTCCCCCCCGCTTTAGTTCATGTCCATGTATCATAAGCTTCTACATTTCCCACACTACTCTTGCCCTCTCCCTGTCTATTTTCTCCCGACCGTCTATGCTACTTATTCTCTGTACCTTCTCCCCACCCTCTCCTCCCACTCCCCTGTTGCTAACCTTCCATGTGACTTCCATTTCTGTGGCTCTGCTCCTGTTTTAGGTGACCGCTTAGTCTGCTTTTGTTTTTGGTGTGGATGTTAATAACTGTGAATTTGCTGTCCTTTTACTGTTCATATTTTTATCTTCTTTTTCTTAGATATATCCCTTTAACATTTCATATAGTAAGGGCTTGGTGATGATGAACTCCTTGAACTTGATCTTATCTGAGAAGCACTTTATCTGCCCATCCATTCTGAATGAAAGTTTTGCTGGATAGAGCAGTCTTGGATGTAGGTCCTTGTGTTTCATGACTTGGAATACTTCTTTCCAGCCCCTTCTTGCCTGTAAAGTCTCTTTTGAAAAATCAGCTGACAGTCTGATGGGAACTCCTTTGTAGGTAACCGTCCCCTTATTTCTTGCTGCTTCTAGAATTCTCTCCTTCATTTTAATCTTGGCTAATGTAACTATGATGTGCCTTGGTGTGTTCCTCCTTGGATCCAACTTCTTTGGGACTCTTTGAGCTTCCTGGACTTCCTGGAAGTCTATTTCCTTTGCCAGATTGGGGAAGTTCTCCTTTACTATTTGTTCAAATAAGTTTTCCACTTGTTGCTCTTCCTCTTCCCCTTCTGGTACTCCAATAATTTGGATGTTGGAACGTTTAAAGATGTCCTGGAGGTTCCTAAGCTTCTCCTCATTTTTTTGAATTCTTGTTTCTT
>PVKM010017106.1:0-26273 GCA_004027735.1 Carollia perspicillata
GAAGCAGGTACAGCGAGTCGTTCTAACAGGTGGGGTCTAACACCTTACAAGTATACATGAAAAGACGCACAAACACACACGTTTTCATGTCACCGGTGGGAGATACACTATTTCACTAGAGACGCCAACAAGGACATTGTGAAGGGGGTGGCATCAGACCAGGATTTTTTTGAAGGCTGCCATTTTATATTTAAAAATTAGTCAAAATTCTGTCAGATTTCTAGTATTTTACAGATTACTTTGAAGGGGCCAGACATTAACTTAAGTGTTTTTAAAATAACCTTGAAAGTCAAATTATTTTAAGGTTAAAGACTTCCAGAGAAGGCTGCCAATCTTGCTCACACAGCACACGCCAACATTTAAACTCTGTGTTAGGGTAGTCCTCCTAGAATTCAGTGATTCTAAATTCTTCCCAGTATTGTTTAGGTCTCTTTTCCTTTTCTGGTCCTTTGATGAAAGAGGAGAGAGCAAGTTCTCTCCCCATTTTAGGCATGCCTACTGTTATGGACTGAACTGTCACCCCCAGAATACCTATGTTGAAGCCCTAGCCCTCAGTC
Organism: Carollia perspicillata; assembly: GCA_004027735.1. Lineage (NCBI taxonomy): Eukaryota > Metazoa > Chordata > Mammalia > Chiroptera > Phyllostomidae > Carollia > Carollia perspicillata. The sequence continues at coordinate 558 of PVKM010017106.1, forward strand.
CTCAGAATGAGACTGTATTTAGAGTCAGGGCCTTTAAAAAGGAGACTAAGGTAAGATGAGGTCATTGGGGTGAGCCCTAATCCGCTCTGACTGGTATCCTTGTAAGAAGAGGAAATTTGGACACAGAAAGGCATCAGGGATGTGCACACACAGAAGACAGACCAGGTGAGGACACAGTGAGACGGTGGCCGTCTGCCAGCCAAGGAGAGAGGCCTCAGAAGAACCCTGTCAGCATCCAAACTGTGAGAAAATAAATTATTGCTGCTGAGGCCACCCTATCTGTGGTATTTTATTATGGCAGCCTAGCAAAGTAATACACCTACCATCTGAAAGCCTCTAGAAAATTCCATGCTTTCATCAAATCTTTACTGAGCACCTACAGTGCATGAGACATCAAAGTGTATAAAATGGTTACTGACATTAACAAACTCTTCTGGGGAAATACAAGCCATAAATATAATCATGTAAAGATAATAAATGAAAAGGGCCTCAATGTGGTGGAGAACTCCAAGGGGTTCAGACAAGAAGGAATCAGCTGGTATCAGGGACCCATGCAAGGCTTCCCCAAAGCGGAATGGAGGGGGGCCAGGACCTGACGGCTGCGCGAGACTTGACAAGACAGCGAGGAGGAAGACAGTCTGAACAGAGGACAAGGGGACGGACAGACTGGGGCCTACTGGAGAGGTAAGTTAGTCTAAATACCAGACTGAAGGTAGGAAAACCACAGCCTGATCATTCAGGGCCTACAAAGTGACTCTGCATTTCGTTAAATTTTATAAGCAAGAAGTTGAATGAAATTTGGCTGTAATTGTTAAGACAAATGTTCTAAAAAGTGTAGAAAATTTTACCTGTCAAATTTCAGGGATTTTCTTTTGTTACTGTTGTGAGTAGGTATCTTAATATTCAGATTTGCAGTCTATTACAACAAATGACCACATCTCCCATCACACTTTACCTCCCAGAGATATTTTTATAACCTATTTTATTCTTAGAAAAAACATTTAAGTCCTTAAAATTAGTATTAGTTGAACAGAATCAACAGTTTCTCTATTTTTAACTTTCTAAGAAGGTATGAAGTTTTAAAGTACATAATTCCTGGTTATCAGTAATATCCTATTTCCTCAATTCTAAGATGTACTTTTTTTTCACATTTCAGTATTTCTGAAATAAGATACATCTAGAGTTTAACAGGTACAGTTAATGAGTTAACGGAGTTTATCCCGCCAAAAAGCTATGATCACATCAATAGTGCATTTTACAATCGATGGCATCCCGAACAAAGGAAAGGAGTGATGAGAAGAACCACTGTGCCTCAGGACTCAGCTCCACAGTAGTCACGGTTCCTCGGTGTGAGTTTCAGAGGGGGACTGTGCTATCAGGGATACCACAGAAGCCAGGCAGTGTCCGCATCCATGCCTGAGTCAGAGAGGGCAGCCCTCATGATGATTCTACAAGGTTCATACCTCATGGTACCAATCCTGTCACCAAAGCAACCCACACAGAAGAGGAGGCAAGGGGAGAGTTTCCCGATGCTGAAGTCCAGGAGCTTAGCTTACCATTCGGTTCGGTGTCACCTGAGGTACTCACTCCCACCACACCGGCCAGGGCCCCGCCCGAGGATCCCAAGTCGGCCATCAGCAGTCCTAACTGAAGTACCCGATGGAATTTAAATACCAGGTGGAGGGCAGTTCTTCCACCTTTACTCACAGGGCCCTCGTTCAGCCCAAACAAAGGTGCGTCCAGATTCGCTCTAAAACAGGTGTCTGGAAATGAGGCGAGTCATTGTGCAAATACAAGCCATTCAAAACTGTTCAGTCTTAAGTAGATAGCGTCAGATATCTAGCAGAGAAACAAGGGGATGAACTTGGAGTTTGTTCTCAGTGCCGTGCTGCTAGACTACCGGATGGTCACCATCAGGGCTGCAGAGCCACCCTCACCTGCTAGCACAGGACCGGGGCCACAGGGGCCTGTGTGCGTCGTCACAAAAACAAACCTGAAGGGCAACTACTGCTATCCCCACTCTGAAAATGAGATGGAGGCTTCCAGGGAGTGAATAACCCCGCTCCCTCCTGCCCGCGCCCCCTCTCTCCACAGAGGAAAGCCTGTCTGAGGACATAGCAAGAAGGTGGCCACCTATACGCCAGGAGGAGAGACCTCACCCCAAAATGGGCCTGCTCATCCCTTGGTCTGGGTCTTCAGGCCTCCACATCAATTACTGTGGAACTTAGGATCCTTGGGGAACTTACATGAACTGCCTCTTGACAAGCAAGTGTCTGGGATCTATTAGAAACTTTGTGTACAATCAAAGCAGGGTGAAACTAAATCAGGAGCTGGAATAAAGTACTCATCATGTTTGCAGCAGGGGTGCAAAGTGATGGCAAGACAGATGTGGTCTCTGAGCTGGGCGGTCCACACACCTCTCCTCGCTCAGCCCGTGATCAGGGTCCACCTGCATGGTCCACAGGGCCTCCAGCTCTGAGTCACGCGCAGACTCACAGAGAGATCCAAGACACGGCGCCAGGGAACCCTGGCTGAGAGTCTGCCTCTAGCCTTCAGATGTCTTGAAGATCTAGTAACTGTGTCTCTTTTATATTGCTATGCACTGGTCCCATTTTTCACCTACTTTCTTTACATCATTGTGCGTGTAAACAACGAAATCTCTAGAGGTAGATTCTTACGTTGAAGTCTCAACTCAGCCATGGTTACCAACTTTCCAAAGTATGAGAGTATTACTTTATATACCCAAGAATCAATACCCTCAACTGTAAAAAGCATATATTAATACTATCTCGAAGGAAACAACAAATTAATTTAAAGATAAATAAAAAGTGAATAACCTGGCCAAGGACATACCGCCAGGAGGGGTTCGTCAGCCCAGGAATCGGGGGGTCTAATCGCCGAGCCGTGCTGCCTCCTGCACGACTTTGTGACAGGAGACACACAGGGCCTGGGCTGCAAGGCGACCGATGGAGCAGGTCCGAGTTCTCAACACCTCATTCAGTCAACAAACATGTGGGTGACTCTGTACCATCAAAGGACAATGGCAAAAAGTACTTGAAAAATAAATATTTAATAATAATGCAACCATCATTATAATCTTTATATCTTTAGACAACCTTTGTCAAAATTCTTTCCACCATTTTCAGATTCTGTCTAAAAATAACTGTCATTGTAATTCTCTTTACAAGTGGGGTTTAAGCCACTGTACAATATTTTAATATTTAATTTAAAACATTTATCTCACTTAACATATTCTTCTATAAATAAAACTTCACATTTTCATTTTCTTCTGATTGTAAAAGAACACTATACACCCACTTGTCAGATAAAAGAGGCCAAAATAATATGATGAGAAGGGACTTAAAAGAGAGAAAGGAGCACAGGGATAGAGCCAGTAAACCAGCTAAGGACGGGGCAACTCACCAGGGCCCCAGAGATACTGCCAAGGGGCCTAGGAACTAGCAAATATCACCTGCCTGCTATGGAGCTTAGAAAGGTGCACACCTTTGAAAGTGACAGAATTTAAGTCCAACAGGGCACTTTCAGAAAATGACATCAAAGGCTGGGCTATAAATCTCTCTTGTTCTCAAATCATTGGACATTTAAGAGCAAAGATATTGATGGACTCCTTCTCCCCTTTTCTTCTTCTTTGTAGCAGATGAATGATTCATGGACTGTCCTGCAGCGGTCTCCATGTTCATCTTACTACTTTTCCTTTGCTTCTGCTTTCTGACAGCGCTGAAAAACAAGGCGCTAAATTATTTCGTAGAATGAGCACAGTGAATAATGTAATTAGGTTGAAGTTTAATCAACTAGCTAACCAAGTAAGTAAACAGAAGGGAAAGAACTTACTGTATTATAAGCATAAATCCACAGAGTCCTAAGCCAACAAAGAGACAGAGTCCAGGCTGAGCCCAATATTTGAGAAAAGGAATTTCTTTGAAAGATGGTTACTACAGATTTAGAATAATCTACTCAAGACAAACACATAATAGAGGTCAACAGTCAAGCCAATGAGTTGGGAGTTTTTTGGTTGTTTTTTCCACCCCCGACATTTATACTGCTCAACTTGGCACCTCCAAATCCTGGAATTACATTCTTCAGAAAAAGCACAGGCACACTCCTGCAGTCAGCAGAGGCGGAAAACTGAAGTAGCACGGCAGAAAACACTGGCCCATCTCGTAAGTCCGAAGGCTAACTTCTCTTGCCTCTAGATCTACAAGTCCACACAAGTGCCGCACAGGATGTCCACACCTCACAGCCTCTGTCTTCTTGAAGGCTAGCTTCAAAGTGAACAAGTTGGAACTCACCCTCTACAAACACTAAACCACACCAGGAAAAAACCAGATCCGTTGTTTCTGGTATGCTCTGAACTGGCTTACAGGCAATCTACTGCAGAAAAAGATTGCTAGTCTGTTCATTCCCTTTCTCTCAACTCTCAGAATCATGCCATTTATTATATCACAAACCAAGGCATGAGCTGGCATTGCCTTCTCAGGGCCACACAGCAGTATCGATCTTTAGATTTACTATCCTAAACAGCAACAAGTGCCAGGGAAAAGCTTACTCTTGATATTGTTAGGACCGAGACATGGGAAAGGAGCTTCATAAAAAGGATATAATCCCCCAGTGAGCCAAACTCAGGCCTCACTTTTTGTTCATTCAGCATCTGTGTCAGATGCTGGGCATACAAAATGGGCATCTTTGACTCCAGGGAGCTGGGAGACTGAGACAAGGCAGACATCACCTTCCCTCTCCTTCCCAACTTCCTGTAGGGGAGAAATTGAGGCTATGAAATCATCCAGTGAGGAGGTAGCAGAACAAGTTTGATTCTAGAGCCTATGCTCTTAATTACCTTGATACTATATATTCTACTATAAATTATTTAGGTGTGTAAAAGGCTAAGCATGTAGTAATCACTAAATAAATATTAGCTATTATTAGTAGCTCCATGTGACTATTATTCAAAATTTTGCTTGACAACTTTAAATTTTCCTGTTTTTAGATTTTGAACTATGGGCAGGGGTATCCTACCAGTCTATAAAACAAAGAAAACAATAATCTTTTTACTGTTTTGTGCATGTTATATAAACCTCCTTCCCCTCCAACCACTTTTTAAAAAGTAGGATAATGTCCTGATAAGTGATAATTGTTCCAATTTAATGAAGTATAACCTCTTAATGGCAAAGTCAATGAAGCTATGCATGCCTATATACAAAATCCAAACAAATTTTCTTCGGCTTATCCACTTATAAGAAGAACTAAACATGAACCAGATTTTACTGGAGGATGCAGTAACAAAAACAGAAAGAAAATATTCACTTGTAATGTGAATAAATAAAACTTTCCAGAGATAAAATTTTCCAACAGTGATGAAGTGACTGAGTATAAATTAATTCATTGTTTTATTTTGCGTTATAATTAAATTGACCTAGTATTTGTCCTCTAAATTTGGCATTTATATAACTGATAAAATGAGCTTTGACCACAAGAGGGAGCCAGCATCATTCCAGTTCACAACCAAAGGAAAATTACTACTAAGGTAAAGCCAATTAATGAGAGCTATAAAATACATACGATGAAAAGATATGTTATGCTATATACGCTAAAATAGGCTATTAAAATCATTTTTCTATTGTAAAAAAGTTTTTCATTTCCAATTTCATTATACAATTTTTTTAAAGCAATAGCTTAAAGAGTAACTGTTAACAGGAGTTTAGCAGTTTTCCAAGAAAAGTACCACATCCTAAGGGATTTGCTCTTTGAATTAAACTTGATAAATATCTAGCACTGAAAGATATTAGATGGCTTCCCTCAATGAAAACAATGTATCACCACCAAACAGACTAGCAAGGGCTATTTAAGAACCAGCGAAGAGCCTGCAAGGCAGTACCGAAGGCAAATTCAGCCTCCACGTTCCCCAGGTGCACCAACTCCAGCAGAGTCATGTTACCGACTCCAGTCTGCACCCAGAATTACCCTGTACACAATGCAACAATCCCAGCACAACAGTTTATTCTGGAAGGGTTCTAAGGAAAAGTATTTTGTAAGATTCTTCAATACACCTCTTTAATTAATTAAAAATATACCACTTCTATCCTGGATTACTTAGTGGAAATAATTATTTAAAGTAAATTTGATAAAAGGTAATGGAAAAGGTAGTTTAAATAGTAGGCACAATTCAAATGGCTGGAACTTAATGGAACACAATATTTTCCACTGACAAAAAATAAACAAATAAGAAAGAATTCTAATATAATCAGTTACCAAAAAATCTGACATTTCTATTAGTAATAGATATTTTTTTTAATCACAAGTCATGCGATAGCTATAATTTGATCCTGATCTCAATTCCTGTGTAATGTTTAACTGGGCTATCTGGTTTTCTTTTTTTTTATTTTTGTTTTTGTGTTTTTCCCATGACCATTTAATCCCCCCTTATAGTCCCCTCCCCCTGCAATCACCACACTGCTGTCGGTGTCCATGAGTCCTTTTTCCTCTCTGCTCAATCCCTCCACCCCCTAACTTCTCCCGACCAAAGCTGTCGTCTGCTCTCCGATCTATGAGTCTGTCTGTTTTGCTTGTTAGTTCAGTTTGTTCATTAGATTCCACCTATGAGTGAAATCATATGGTATTTGTCTTTCTCTGAAAGAGTCAGCATGTTCTCCAAGTCTATCCATGCTGTCGCAAAGGGTAAAATTCTCTTCTTTTTACAGCTGGGTAGTATTCTATTGTGTAAATGTAACATAGTTTTTGTATCAATAAAACAAGAGGATTCAATACCCTTTTAGTTTAAAAAACACATATACATAGTCTTTCAAGCTAGCTGAGTTGAAATAGCAATCATTTTTCTAAATATGCTCTCATCTTTGGTGTAACTGTGCTCATAGTTACAACCAATGTCAAATGTTGGTGAGAGGAGGGAAAGCATGATAGAAAAAAGGTAAAAATTAAAACTTGAAGTATTTAAATATTAATTATGTCTACATATTTTTCTTGAAGTCTGACACAATTTAAAGGAATAACTTCATTTTCCAATGTGTCCACTGTGGAATTATACATTTCATTCTATCTGAGATGCCTTCCACAGCCTTACCCATCGCTAAGTGTCCACAGCCAACCTGTCCTGAATTAAATATTGCACTCTTCAATAAAGCCCGAGCTCTCTCCCCCCAAATTGTAATTTCACATTAACCACAGGAGATACAAAGCCAGTCACTTTCTACCTTACATGCTCGTTATTTTCAGGTCTTACCGGTAAAATTCTAAGCTCCAGGATTCATCCTCATGTCCTCCCTCCCCTGTCTATTCAAACAATACATATCAGTGGAAAAAAAAAACAATTAATTTAGCACTTTTAAATCCTCTATTTCACACTTTTGTGAATTGCTCTGTACATGTCACACAAGGAAAAGTTTTTTCTCATAAATAAAAGAGTTCAACTAACTTGTTAACTTTCTTAGAAGCAGAGATGTTAGGACAAGCACTGCGTTTATGATCTAATTCACCGCAAACGAAGCATCCGTCTTTAGGGCCCTCGCAAGAATGATCTGGAAGAGCACAGCGATTGCAAGTGCTACAGTGGATCCAGGCTGTAAAATAAAAATTACGTTTTAGAAGAGGTTCATTTAATATAATTTCTCATTTGATTAACCTCTGTAATAGGGAAGCATGAACAGTGTTTACTTTGATTATGGTGACGCGTTCGCAAAGCGGGTTAGAATCTGGCTAATGAGCCCAAAGCGGAGAGGCTGGAATCCCTTGCAAACCAGCTAACTTCTTTCTGAGACTTGGCCACAAGTCTAGCCCTTCTCACCTGAGTCAGGCTCTGAGGGCCGCAGACACAGGGGTGCTGGCTGAGTGACACAAAGCCCTATCAAAATAAGCCAAACCTGCAGCGTTGGTGCTAAGTGGTTAGCACGGCTGCCTTCCTACCCAAACAGAATGCTACAATGAAAAGCATTAGTAGTCATGTCTCTCTGTGATGTAGAGAAATGTACATTTTGGTAACTGTAAAAATTACAAAGCAAGGAAATCAATAAAGGTCTGTATATTAACTATTCTTTTATAAATACAATTAAATACAAATCCTATACAATTAAATACAAATCCTATATAAATACAATTAAATACAAATCAAGTGTTTTCACAGGATCTCAACCACTAAGTCTAAATACTTACAAGGCTTTACACACTTTTTGCAGAGAAAGCAATGGTTCCATTTCCTACCATCCTACAAAAACAATTTTAAATTATATTTAATTTGTCATTAAAAATCAAGTCCTACAATTAAAAATTAAAATGTCTTATCAAAATCTGCATAAATTATTAAGTCCTTATTTCTCACTTTCCTGGGCTTCAAAATTACATACTTTGATTTTAATTCATGCATTTCTCTGCTCAACTCAATGCCTCATTGCTGCGCTCCAATTTCCTTAACTCTTAAACTGGGGGGTTTATCTAAATGATCTTGAAAGTCCACTCCAGATCAAGTATCCCAATCTGCATACAGAAGGGCCCAATGAAAATTTCAAGAGAATTAATGATTCATAATTTTTGTGTCTATCCAGTATAATCCTTAATAAAATTCATATTTGAAAACTGTATATAATTTAGAAACAGAGATTATAGGTTACTATTTGGGTAATTTTAAAACTGTGAAGTCAATCATACCTAGAAAAGTGCACAGAACACACACATCGAGTTTAATGAGTATAAAGTACCCCAGCAGGTCAGAAAGCAGACCGCTGTCAGCCCCGCAGACACCTCCCCATGGGCCCCCCAAAGAGGCTTTCGGCCTTCCCCACCAACTCCTCCTGGGGGGCCCCTCCCCCACCTGGCTTTCGGCCTTCCCCACTAACACCTATGCTCGCTTTTTTGTGGTGGCCCCTTCCTTGTTGTTGTTTATTTTTACCACTACAGGTATACCTCTAAATAATAAAGTTTTATTTTCCACATTTTGAGCTTTCATGTTCTGGGCATCATGTTCTTAAATGAAGAATACACATAATTGCTAGATAAACTGAAAATATATGTGATCGGATGTGTTAGCATAATTAAAAACTAGTATGAGAATATGGAAGAATAATATGTGCTTATCGGCCAAACTAAATTTCACATGTCCTTTCTGACTGGATTCATTTAAAATAACTGGGCGACTTAAGGGTGATCCCACCTTCCTAAAAATTAAAGAGGGGGTTCTGTCCCGTGCGGCACTCCCTCGGCCGCACAGAGCGAAGAGTGACTGCGCTACCCAGCAGGTCACTGACAGTAGCCATCGTCAGTCCACGGACAGCTCTTAGGAAAGGGCCTGGCGCAGAAAAGGTGCACAGAACATGCTATTAGCTGCAACCTCACCACAGCGGCAATGGTATCTGAGGGTTCAGTGCCTTATCTGAAACACAGGAATTCCGTGCTCACCAAAATGCAGTGCCTTATTTAAAACACTAATACTGTTAGCAGTCATACAGTCCCGTATAAGAGTGACCTGAAAGGACCGTGAATGACGTGCTCCATGCGGTTGTGCCGGCTCCCCTCCGCTACCCGCTACCCGTGACTGAGCGAGCGACGCCCACACTGCCCCGTGCTTGGCAGCCCTGCTCAGCTCCCACAGGCCCTGCCTTCGGCTTCTTTCACGGAGGGCTCCATCTCATGTCTGGTCTCCTCTTTTCCTGCCGCCTTCCACGTGCCCAGCACAGCTGTCTTTCCAAAGAACTCTACACTCCCGGGTTATGCCCGAAGTAGGACAGCCTCAGCTGTCATTTTTGCCTCCAGCAATGTTTCAGGCTTAGTTTGCTCCAGGACCCTCTCATTTGTCTAAGTATTTTTAAAAGCTTGCCATACTTTATAATCAGAAATAAAATGCTGTATTAAAGTACAATTAGTAAATAAGATATTAATACAAATTTGATTAACAATATAACATTCAACAAATGTAACAAAAACTAGTAAACTAAAATAAAACTAATAATATATTCGAGTAAAAATGTATTCTAAAGAAAACTGTACCTTGGAGGTGCACGCACCACAGTGCTCACAGTGCTGATTCTCTAGGGAAACGTATCGCTGACACGAAGGGCAAAATCTGAGGAGGAAAGGAAGACTTGGAGAAACCAACTGCATATACAAAAACGGGGTGTAATCCAAATTTAATTCAACATAAAAGTATGGGCCAAAGTTAAAAGTAACAGAATGACATGAGCCAATGTTGAAAACACGATAAGGCTAGATACATGGAACTGTGTTTTCAGTGGCCTGTGCATTTCAAGGTCCCACCACGACCGTACCTGTACCCTTCTTCGGCAGGAAGGGCTATTTTGTTGGGTGGAATATTGGTGAAAATACGCACAGGAGACTGTTTCCGACCTGTCTTCCCATGTTTATAAAGGGCATGATTATCATAATCTACCTAGAAAGTTTAAAAAAATGGAAAAATAAAATTTACTCAAATGAATCAATACTCTTTAAGATTCTTTAACCAATAAATGAACAAGCTGATGCCCAGATACAAGTTAAACTGAAGTATTTAATGAGAACTTCTTAAAAGCAAGAGTTTACTTACTGATTAGCAGCCTCAATTTAATTATAAAATAGTAAAATTTGTTACGACAAATTCACATTGCCTAGCATTGAGAACTCTAACCTTTATCCAATACAACAGAGTTTATGAGGAAATCTCTTATGTAATTAAAAACTTAGGTTTTGTAAGAAGTACAAATTGGTAGTCACAAAACAGGGGGAGGAAAAGTGCAGCACAGGGAACACAGTCAGTAATACTGTCGTGACTACGTGTGGTGCCAGACGGGTGCAGGAAATAAGGGGGAGGACCACTGTGAGTACATGACTGTCTACCCACTACGCTGTACACCTGATACTAATACAGAGTAATAATGTTGAATGTAAACTGTAACTGAAAAACAAAAAAACTTCTTTTTCAAGAATTTAGCTTTGGGTGTTAAAAATTTCCACCTTTGAAGACTTTTCAAGTTTTGAGTGTGAAATCTGCCACGCGAACACCTTCAGCTCCCCGGTCCCAGAACGGCCTCAGTGTGGCCCTCCACCGTGCACCAGTGACAGAGCACAGGTCTGGAAGCCAGACAGTGGCTCTGCTGCTCACCTGCTGTGTGACCTTAAGCCAGTTTGCTTAATTTTCACCTTAGAGGGGTGGTGAAGGTTAATGGACGTAATGTGTGTAACACACTGAGTTCAGGGCCTGCTGTGTGGCTGAAACAGACACAAAGATGGCAATGAAGAGTGGTTCCTAACTGCAGTTCTCCAGATGATGGCGCCTTCAAACACTTACCTCTCTTCTCAAGATCCCTACCTCAACTTTCAGTGTCAGCAGATTACCTTGGAAGCAAACCGAAGCAACAAGCATGATTTCTATTAGCTTCCTGCCCCTGTCCCTCCCCAGCCTCCCTATTACCCATACACATGTTCAGTGTGTTTTAAACCCGCTGTGGACCCACCCAGCCACTTGGGTCTATCTTTCTTCAGATCAGTGCCTCTCCATGCCCACAGCCTGGATCCCCTAGGATCCAGGATCTCGTCAGGAATGCAAATTCTTGCCCCACCCAGGACCTAATAGAACAGAAACTCGGGGAGGTGGGGTAGGAAGCAATCTGCATTTTCCACAAGCCTTCCTGGCACACTAAAGTAGAACTACTGCGTTAGATCACCCACAAGAATACCATGAGATGTTTATGAGGTCAATATGGGTAGATCACAACTTTCGAATAAGTTGTAATCAACTGCTTAGATTCTAAACAGGAATAGACTTAAGAATTTACAATGGAACTGGCTCACAAGCTAGCTATTTAATAAGCCAATCACAAAAATGTAAGGAATGGATAACCATGGAATGAGAGGCCTTTAAAGGGAGAGCCTTGAGCTCACTCTGCGGCCCTGCCAATGCCTACTAGATCTACGGGGAGACAAACAGGCTTCAGCAGTGGGGAAAAATAAGTATGGGAAAAGGAGACCCAGCTACACAAGGAACAGCATGAAGAAAGCCCCAGGGCGGGGCGGGGTGGGGTCCTGTCAGTGGCAGCATGATGAGTCCACATCCAGCACAACTGTAAAAGCTAGGATGAGGGCAGGTCGCAGTCGAAGCCTTGTACTCACTCGGTCACTCCATTTTAAGAGAGACAATAATAAAACCAGCTTATTTCCACGGAAAGTAATAGAAACGAATAGGGTTTAGAGTTTAACATACTGGAGGTGTTCATTCAAAAAAGAGAAGACTGGAAGGATCTGATAGCTACTTTATAACTGAAGGGGCATCACGTGGCATAAAAATTGGGTTTGTCCCTTACTGTTTCAGAGAACAGAAGTAGGACCAATGGTCAGAAGTTAATAGGGAGCATATTTTATCTCAACACGAGAAAATGTTCTAACAATTAGAGCTCTTAAATAAATTGTGTTGCCTTGGAAGGCTGCAGGACTGTGCTCACCAAAAGCATTCAAGTGAGCTAGATGACTGCTTATCGTGAACCGAATGGAGAGGGTTATTACTCGGGGAAGTTAGCCTACATTTCCTGTTTCTTTCCAACTTTAAAATTCTGTGAATATATGTCCGCTATTAGAGGCTAAGATACAAAAGTAGATTTTACTTCAAAAGCACCTTAAAATAGCACCTTCAGTAGTTTTCTTTTACAATGATTTAAAGTCATCATTTTCCCCACTGCACGCCTCTTTGTACTCTATAAATATATACCGCCTTATTAAATTCAACAGACATTTTCAACATTTATGAGCGTCATAAGAAAAAAAATTCTTTCCAAGAGAATCTTATGAAGATTTGCAAATATTGGAAAAAGAGTATCTTAGAAAGATTTCTAGCAAATGGAATATCCCATGCAATACAATAGATAGCAGATGGAAGAGAAGGCAAAAAAAAAAAAAAGAACAATTTCTTTATGGTTACCCAAGGAACCAGAGAATGTACGTGTCAGGAAGGTGGTTGATTGCTTGATTTTGCATAACCTAATTGAGATTATTATTATTTTTAAATGCGGGTTTGTTGTGCTAATTAACTATAAACATATGGTATGTAAAATGCATGCTGCTCGGGTAAATTAATGTACCTCTAACATACATCCATATTTCATAGCTTCATCCACACAAATAAACCTCCTATGGAAGCGCTGTAAAGCAAACACAATTTTGCAAATTGCCTATCACTAGTGGTAGAGCTGATACACCATTTTCCCATCATTATCCCTGACATTTCACTCACAATGATGATGAGAAGCATTTTCAAATAGAAAATTTCTCCCATGGAACTGATTAATGTGATGAAGTACTGTATAGAAATGAGGGAAAGCACAAAATCCCTGTACTTCCTAACTTTTAATTTTATCTCTACACAAATTTCTTCTGTAACACGAGACTGAAACTAGTTATACGGAAACCAAGACATTCAGGTCAACAAACATTTATTTTGAACCTACTATGCTCTAGGCATCACGCCGGGAAACAAGGATGAAATAAAACAGAGTACTTGTACTCCCGTAACTCTCTAAGGGCTGTGCTCCACTTCATTTCGGTGTACTGAAAAGACTCCGAGTGAACTAACTCTTCAACTCCATCAACCAGCTTCAAAGTTTTCCACTCACATTCTCCATACCCCATGTAGCCTCATTTAAAACTACTATATGTAGCCTGGGGCAAAAGTAGGCTTACAGTTGTTCATTTGGACAATAACATAATTAATAAATAATAATACAAGAATAAAGTGTGTTTCACATACTCAACAGCCATAAGCCTACTTTTGTATATGTATCTTTCCCCTTGTCACTCCAAACCCATTGAATGTTTTATTATATATTGAGTCTCAAGAATTACCGTTATCTTTTAATTTACAATCATACCTCAGAAATTCCTGTCAAAATATCTTCATTTCTAAACATGACACTAGACTCAAAAAAATTTTCTAAGAGATGATTTTTTTAAAGATACCTTAAAAAATAAAAAGCAGAGGTTGACTTTAACAATCCAGACAAATGTCCCAGATGAAGCAGAAACAAGAGATCATGTAACATGTTCCCAGTGAAGGTAAGTGAGATGATCTAGTTCGGATACGGTGAACACAGCCCTGAACGCCATCACCGCCTGGCCCTGACCCTGTGACAGACATCACTGATCAGTCACACTACTTTCACTGAGCTGCTGTTCTCAGTGAACTCTCCAAAAGTCACTACCAGTTAATTTATCAGGCTTAGTGCTAAGTGAAACTTATCTGCCACCCCGTTTCTGGTTCCATCACTTCATTTTATTTTATAGGTAAGGAAACAGAGACCTGGAAAGATAAAGTGACTTCTCCCATGATTAAATAGCCTCTGAAAGGCAGTGCTAGAGCTCAAACTTCTGACTCTAAATCAGAGTTTCTTTTCATTATCACATCCTTCCTTTCTAATCTAACCTTAATAAAAACACTTGGCTTCTAGGTCTCTGGTAACTATTTTATTTTGCACTTATCAAGTGCTTTATCATAGGAGAGTCTACATAATTTATAGTTTATGAATATCTGCGTTTCTGCCTCCCTCCTACCTGAAAAGTGTTTAAAAAAGAGATTCACTGATTTGGGGGTTTTTACTGCCTTGTGGTTTGGGGGCTTATAACCGTCTCAGGCAATGTCTAAAAGAAGGCCTAATTCAAGGTCTGCGGGGAGAGAGCAGTGACGGCAGAGAGGAGACTTTCAAATGTTTATCTGATAAAGGTGGCTAACATACAAGAAAAGTTACCACAAAATGAGGTTAAAGTACGAAAGAAAAGAAAGCAAAAGGCTCAGAAAGGACGCTAATGATAATACCAGTAAGTCCAGATAAGTTTTCAAAAACAAAGGTAGAAAAATCATGGAAGGGGAGGCACAACAAATCAGGTTAAATCCAGCAGGACAACAATTTTCACCGGTGTGCGCGAACATTTTTAAACGTGCAGTCCTCAGGGACGCTGGCCTCTCCTCCCCCTTTGTCTGTCACACACATAAAGAAATGACAATAGCCAGCACAAGGGCCGTCTGGTGTGAATGAGTCAAAATTATACCTATTTTTATCGGATTGCCAAAAAATCTATTTTTGTAGTGTGCTGCAGAATTTTAGGAATTAGTTTATGTGAAAAAGGTCGACAATCGCTGTACTCAGAGACACGGTGCAATCGGCTTCTCCAAATGAGCTTGTCACGGGCAGCAGTGTTCCTACCTTTGGTGGGAGTCGTGAAAAACAAGTATTCGTTTTGTTTTAGAGATATTATTCTAATTTTTTTCCCCAAAGGTTGGCTTTCTCTTTATGGAAAAGACTGCTTTTCATCCTAACACACACGGCCTTATTAGAACCTTTTTCACTGATACATTAAATTATATAATAATATCCAATAACTTGGATCTTGAAACAATTCCTCAAAACTAAAACTGCAGTATTTCCAAAATTTCCTTCCTAGTAACACAGGCTGTCGAAACAGACGATGACGGGCTACTGCTCCACATGAAGAGTTCTCACCCCTTTAGTTCTCATCATCATTTGATCTGCATTTGCCTCCCCGCCAGTTTAAGCTCTGGTCCACAGTAGATGGACCTTGCATTCTGCAATTTTAATGTTTCTGAGGCTGTACCAAAAGGACCTGCAGGGAGTTGTACCCCGACCTCGGGACCATTGAACTTGACAGCACAGGGATGGCTGCGGCAACGCTGACAGCAGGAGCCCCCACTGTACGTGTGCTGTGAGTCTCCCCAAGGCTAAGCCTTTTGATGTATTATCTCACATGATTCTTAAAACCTTAGGAGGCAGATATGGTATTGCCTTCCTCATTTAACAGGTAAGATGGTGCTGTAAAATCTTCCCATGATGATAGATGATTAGATTAGCTGGTCTAAACCCAGCTGCTCCTCAGAATCATGGTCTCCACCCTCTGATTTTGAGTTAATAGGTTTATTTTGGTACCTAAGGATTTATATTTTTAATAAGCCCACAGGCTATGTATAGTATAATTTCAGTGTTTAACACAACTTACAGTATTTTCATTTACTAGGACCAATGGATAGTCTTATCAGAATACTTATTTAAACTGAATAATACACATTCCCCAACCATGCAAACACAAAATATTTACTATACCTGATAATCCAGCATGCGGAAGCTTGGAAAAAACTGACAAATTCGGGATTCAAAAAAATAGGGGAAAATCCAGAAAATGGGTAGCTCTTCGTGAGTATTATCTAATGGATCACCAAAACAAGGACAAATAAAATAAATTGATATTAAAAAAATAAAACAGCTATAACTGGAAAGCTGGTATCAGAAGAAACTGCAATCATTCAATACATTTAAGGCATACAAAAGGAAACAGTGTTTACCAGAACGCCCCTTCCAAACAGACCTTTCCCAAGGTAATGGAGACAACCATTTCTATCTAAACCCAGCCACGAAGGTGTGCAAAGTGATCCTTACACAAAAGTCACCACAGTGTGTGTAAAGGCAGAGGTGTTCCCCAAAACAATGGGAAATAAGATTTTCATGAGAGGCAAGGAACACAGCTATTATTTACAAAGCACCGAGGTAGGCTGACCACAACGCTAGGTACTCTCTATATATTATCTCCGTATAATGACCTCGGAGTTAGATATTAGCAGCCCCATTTCACAGAAGGGGAAAATGAAGCTGCGAGATCGAAGGCACCGGCTCGAGTCAGAGTCAGGCAGCTGGTAAGCGGCAGAGCTGGAATGCAAGCCCACAGAGCTCTTCACGTCTTCCCCAACAACGCAGACTCTACCCGCTCCGGTAAGGGCTTCAGAACTGAAAACCAGTGGACTACTTCGCTCTGTAAGTCGCATTTTAGATTTTTTAGATTTCATTTGCATTCTGTCCCCTAAGCACACCATTTATGTAGTACCACTGATAGAGAAAACTGATCACAAACTCCTGACGCTCTTACAATTTATCAATTAGCAAGCTGGAAACTAAAAAATTAGTGTGCAGACTAATTAGATAATGGTATAAAAGTACTTTTGAAGTCCTGCGCTGCTGAAGCTGAATAGTTTTCGGTTTCGACCCTTACTCCACCTGTAGGACCGGGTGTCCGTGTGCCACTGGCAGGCTAGCAGATGTCTAGCCTTCCCACCCAAATCTTGGCACAGTTCAGCACGCTGGGCCAGAGGCTGGGTGCCCCTTAGAGTTTTGGGAAGGGTGGCGGGAACAGGGAATGTAAAGTCCACGAGGACAGAGATAAGCGGCTGTCTTGTTCACTCTATTTCCACCAGCTGAACAGCACCTCGTACACAGTGGTCATTCGGTAAATCCAGGGGTGGGCAAAATCAGGTTTACACTTGTGAGTACGTGAAACACAGTTTATTCTTGTATTATTATTACTTATTAATTATTGTATTATTTTCCACACTAACTGTAAATCTGCTTTCATCCACCCCTGTATTTATTGAAAAAAATGATAATTCACTGCTATTTTACATAATGCCCCTTTATTTATGCCCACCAAAAAAAAATTTTACCTATGAGCTATTTTAAAAACACAATTAGGACAATACAAAGTGTATCGTGATGATAACGTATGCCACATTATCAAACAAGCCTGTTTTTTTTTAAAAAAAAAGATTAGAACCCAAGGCATGTATATTTTATCAGTGCTCTGATTCACTGAGATCTGCTACCATTTATTTGACAGAAATTTGATACATAGACACGTTTATTTTACAGTAAGTAATACATTACACACCTTGGCTTTGACTTTTTTTCCACATAGCAATTAACTTCTTGAACGTCACAGCCAGAGGTTCCACCAAGCCACCAAAAGGAGGATCTGTCACCATGATGACTGCTTCACCTTTATCTCCCTGTAAAAACGTCTGGCACACTTCAAGGGCAGCCTGGAACAAACAGAAATTCATTTCTAAAGTAGGACTAGAGGGAGGGGCTTCATCCCATTTGGAGGAGAATGCACTGGGCTCAGTGTCACTCTCTGCACTGAAACGTCACCCACCTGCCACCCCAGAGTGCGGCACTGACGTCCTCAAGCCTCTCTCACTCAACCCTGTAAGATTTTATCTTTGGGTTTCTAGATACATAGGTTTTTAAAACTGCAAACTCAAATACCGTCACTATCTGAAGACTACACATTTCTGATGCTTAAATTAAAAAACTAAATTTAGTAGCCTGAAAGAGAGAAACTCATTACCCATGAAGACTACCTAAAATGCTAAAATTCAATTCAACAAACAGAAGCAGGGACTACACTAACACTGGAGACACAGAGACGAATGAGACACTTTTTTCCTATCTGGTCTGTCCACCACCAGGTGTTCAGTTGAATAAGAGCTGCAATTACCAGTTAAACACGCAAAGGTTTTTGAGTGCCAGGTAAATGGCAGACATATATGAACATGCACAGTAAGTAAATAAATGAAGGTTCACAAACAACAAAGCTTATCCAGGCTACAAAAACATGCCATTAACACATTTTACCAACAAACTGGTTGAAGCGTTTTTAGTAATTGCAAAATTAACATAACCACTGTCTAGGGTATGTATCATTTTATGCTTTGGGAGAAGTTAATACGAGACACACCTATAATTCCAGTCAACTGACTTTGTAATAGTTTTCAAGTATGTACTCATCTATAAGAACAAATCCACACTTAACAATATACTGAATGGAATATGACTTTAAACTTTAATGATACTTTAAACTTTAATAAACCTGTATGTACTTTATAATAAAATACATATTGCTCTACTACTAAATCAATTTAGAAGATCCAAGTGATGAGAGGAAAGGCACGACATCCTAACTCCTTTTCCCTGGGAGACTCTTTACCGACTTCCTACTGGAAGTCCTACAGCAACAGACAGCGGGTCAGGAAGGCCAGTCACTCTCCAGGGCTGCCTGGCACTGTCTTACCCTGCCTACGTGAACGAGGACGTAAAGCACAGATGACGTTAATGAAAAACCTTCAAATTCCTTAGCGCTAAAAGCAGAAAAAAGAAAATTAGCAAGTAAACTAGGCCTAAACACTTAACCAAACTTAGAAAACATTCAGAATACCCTTCCAGGTAAGACTCCGTGGGTAACGCCCCATCACGAGTGGCGGGGGGCCCCGTGCGGCCCACCCTCAGGGACCGATGCTGGCTGCACCCCCGGCGTTGACAGTGGCCGAACTCTCTTCCTCATCTATCGCTAAGAAACTGCTTGGCATTTTTTTTATTTTTTTAAAAATTTAAATGTTTTTTGATTATGCTATTACAGATGTCCCATTTTTCTCTCCTCTTTATCCCCCTCTTCCCTGTACTCCTCCTCCCTCCAGCATTCCCGCCCCCACCCTCAGTTCATGTCCACGGGTCCCAAATACAAGTTCTTTGGCTTCTCCATTTCCCATACTATTCTTAACCTCCCCTGTCTATTTCGTCCATTTATGCTGCTTATTCCCTGTACCTTCCCCTCCCATTCTCCCCATACCCCCTCCCCACTGACAACCCTCCATGTGATCTCCATTTCTGTGATTCTCTTCCTGTTCTAGTTGTTCGTTTTGTTTTTGTTTAGGTTCGGCTGTTGATAGTTTTGAGTTTGTTTTGATTTTACTGTTCATAGTTTTTATTTTCTTCTATTTCTTAGATAAGTCCCTTTAACATTTCATAAAATAAGGGTTTGTTGATGATGAACTCCTTTAACTTGACCTTCTCTGTGAAGCACTTTATCTGCCCTTCCATTCTAAATGATAGCTTTGCCGGACAGAGTAATCTTGGATGTAGGACCTTGTCTTTCATGATTGAATACTTCTTTCCAGCCCCTTCTTGTTAAGGTTTTTGAGAAATCAGCTGATTGTCTTTTGGAAACTCCCTCGTATGTAACTGTCTCTTTAAGACTCCTTATCTTTTGTCTTGAGTAATGTAATTATGATGTGTCTTGGTGTGGGCTTCCTTGGATCCAACTCTTTGGGACTCTCTGAGCTTCCCAGACTTGCATGCCTATACCATTCACCATTTGGGGGAAATTTTCCTTCATTATATTTTCAAATAAGTTTTCAATTTCTTGGTTTTTCTCTTCTCCTTCTGGTAACCCAGTGATTTAGATGTTGGAACATTTAAAGTTGTCCTGGAGGTTCCTAAGCCTCTCCTCATTTTTTTGAATTCTTGTTTCTTCATTCTCTTCTGGGTGAATGTTTATTTCTTCCTTCTGTTCCAAATTATTGATTTGATTCCTGTTTTCTTCCTGTCACTGTTGGTGCCCTGGATATTTTTATTTCACTTTGTATAGCCTTCACTTCATCCTTTATTTTGTGTCCATACGCAACCATTTCTGTGAGCATCCTGATTACCAGTGTTTTGAACTGTACATCTGATAGGTTGGCTATCTCCTCATCACTTACTTCTTGTTCTGGATTTCTGATCTGTTCTTTTTTTGGCCATTATTCTTTGTATTGGTGCACCTGTTGCACTGTAAGGGGCGGAGCCTTAGGTGTTCACCAGGGCAGAACAACCCATGTTGCTGCGTGCGCTGTCTGTGGGGGCGGGGTCGAGAAGGAACAATGCCGCTTGCTCCACTCTCTGCCAGATTTCAGTCACTTTCCCAGCTTCCCACAAACAAATTGGGCCCTGGTTATTTTTTGTTTTTAAATTTGCTGTTGTCCTTCTTTTGGTTGTGTGAGGAAGCAAACCGTATCTACCTACGCCTCCAACTTGGCTGGAAGTCTGTTTGACATTTTAAATGCCACCCTCTATACATACTTTAACCCCCTTTACTGTTAAGGCATATGACATTTTTTGTTATCCAAATACTCTATTATTTGCTATGAAAAATATCTTGTGCAGGACATGCCTGCTTTTTAATCCAGTGGACTGTAAATTGCTTACACGCGGTGACATAGACTATGTCCTTGAAGCTCCCCATACACCTTCACGAGCACCAAGTACACACAGGTATACTTAGTGACTGATTAGAAGATGGTATCTTCACTGGAAACCTTGACTCAGGAAGTCGGCAGGAAAAGGGCCGATAGTAAAATCATCAAAACAACAGTTTTCTATAGATCAGTCTCTACAGCTGCAATGCTACTTAGAAGCTGTTCCTAAAATACAGAGCGAGGAAGGGCTGGGCTGGACGACTGTTTTCAGCTGGAAAAATAAGGTGGAGCTCAGTCTTGGCAGCTTACTCCAAATGTTACTCTAGAAACCTAGTAGGTACTTCTATAAACTTTCAATCAAAGTTACACAGACTTTCCTAGAAAAAGGCCAATTGCATGTTACTTTCTTAAAATATATGAAATTCCTAGCCAGTTGGTATTTAAATTTTACTGTCGTGGTTATTATTCAAAGTAAGAAGTAAAATCACGGTACGGTAGTAAAACAAACCGCAAACCCCCGCGCACCTCTGCAGCAGCATCGAGCAGTCACAGAAACTCGGTTCCTCCTTCATCTGCGTCGCCAGCCCTGCGCTCAGGAACCCACAGTTGTAAGAGACTTCCACATCACTTCTCCTCCAGCCCCACAAACTCAGAATGTCCAAACCTCTCTTCCAAACACCCCACCCTCTGTTTTGATGAATCTAAGGCACACCACCCAGTCATCTTTGACTTCTCCCCCAGAATACTAATTAATTACCAAGTCCTTTTTTAAAAATTGAGGTACAATTTTTTCAAATTCAAGTGTATAACATAATGACTGCAACCGAGTCATTTTTCCATCTGTGAAATGTCTACAGAATCCATTCAAAAAAAACCTGATTTTAGAGAGACAGGAAGGGAGAGAGAAGGAAAGTGAAGTATCGATCTGTTGTTCCACTTATTCATGCATTCATTGGTTGATTCCGGTATGTGCCCTGACCCGTGATCGAACCTACGAACTTGATGAACCTGAATGATGCTCTGGTCAACCGAGCTACCCAGCCAGGCTTCAGAATGCACTCCTTTCCTCTCTTTCCCTCACTTCCACTGTCCTAGTTGACAACCTCCTCACCACCCGCTGTCATGTGACTTTTCAGTTCTTCTCCTTCATGCTTATCTGATCAGTTCTCAAATCCCAGTGATTATTAACCACATAAGCCCTTTGGGAAATGACAAAATATATAACTACTCAATACTTGGTTTTCATGGCTATTATGGTGAATAAATATATATATCCCAATGCTAAACTAACTATGCTGGAAGGAGTGCATCCTTGGCTGAATTACTAAATCAGAAGACTCATTTTCCAATCCCAACCAACAATTCAGAATTTGTTCTCATTTCCTAGATACTTGGTTTCTCACTCTTGCTTGGTTTCCGTTCTATCATTAGCCAGCATCTTAAAGCAGCATGTATACTTAGGCACGGTTCACAATTTTTAAAAAATTGATACCCACACACCCGCAGGCAGATATGCTTCAAGTAGTCTTGATAATTCCAAAACATTTTCAAATTCAGAATCTCCTGTTAGGTGTGACTACGTGGTTGGTTGTGGGTTTTACTTTATAATAGGGCTGACAAGGAGCTCAAACTAGGAGCAGAAGTATCAGCTCCGCTGTGCTGTTTATTCACACTGACATTATTAACATACTTATAGGAGCTATTTTTTAGCCAGTATCCTTTTTTTTTTAAGACTAATTCTTTAGAGCAGTTTTAGGTTCACAGCAAAAGTGAGAAGAAGGTACAGATTTCCCACATAACCCCACCGCTACACATGCACAGCCTCCCACATCATCAAGATTCCCCAGGAGAGGGGCATTGTTACAATCAATGAACCTAAGTTGATACACTGTTATCACCCAGAGTTCATAGTTTACATTAAGGTGCACCCTTGACACTGCTTAAGGATTAATTTAATAAAACCATAAATCACATCTCCTTAACTGGGACATGAAATGTATCAGGGAGGAAGACACAAACAACTAACCACCCGAAATTATTTAATTATAGTATCGTAAATCTAGGAAGGAGGACTTGACCTTCTCTGGAGCTCAGGGAGACTAGAGAAAGCTGACGGAAAAGAGCCCTGAAGGATGAGGTAAAGGTAACAAGGCAAAGAGAAAGTAGAAGGCAGAGGGAAGAGGAGGGCAAAAGGCCCTGTGGTGGAAAGGTCAGTTCCAATGAAAGTTCAAGGTCAAAGTTGTGTGCCCTGACCACAAACAGGGAAGCAAGAGCAGGGTGAGGAGGGGCCAAAGTGTGGCAGGCCTCAGGCCCCAGAGTCACATGGGCCTTGGTGAAAGAGTGGGTCTTCACCCAAAAAGTAGTGAAAAATCATGAAAGGAATAATTTGATCACTTCTAGATGCTCAATACATACTCAGTCCATGAATAAAAATATCTCTACCAATAAATGGTGGAATAGCGACAATTTGATCTTAAGGAACTTTAGAAAAATAGCAAAGGAGATACTCTTGAATTTGTTCTTCCACAAGTGAAGAAAGAGAAAATGGTTATAAATCTTACCTTTCCATCAAAGAAGTGATGGTTAAACATGTTATAATGGCAAAAGCTATCCTCCATATAAAACTGTGAATACCTGTAAAATAATGTATTACTGGAGTTACTTGTCTAGTCATAGTTATGCCATAAGTAAATATAAACCAAATTTTAAAACTATGAAATCAACCTTTAATAAAATCAATTTCATCATTCTTCAAGTGTTCTGAATAATGCTTCCCAAAATCTTAGTTGGTAACAGTGGGTAATGAATAATGAACTTAAATTATGTTCCCAACTTCAATGAATCAGTGATAAAATTACGGAATACTAATACATAAAATACTCCTGTTCTTATGGGCTAGAAGAGTGTGCATAAGCAATCAGGGTACTGGTAGATTATTATGCAGTTTAAGCTTAACATGGGTTGGCGATTAAAATACATCTCTCATAGTTAATAATTTTAAGGAAAATACTAAATCAACATTTCTGCTCAACAGCTATTAATTACTGTATTTTCTTCTGTGATTAACAAAAAATGTATTTAATAAAGTTTTTGTCTATTGCAGATTAGCTTTATAAAATATGCTTTTCATTACGTTAAAAAAAGAATCATGTGCATTTCATATTTACTGAATTAATACCAGGAAAGAGGGATATTCATACGAGGTCTGTCCAGAAGGTATCTAGCCATTTAATATGAACAATAGAGACATTTATTGAAGAAGATAGAAGATACAAGAACATTGTACATAGAACAATGACATCTCAGTTCCCTTCAAATTAGCCACCTTGGGACCTCACACAGTTCTAATGACCATCAGCTGTCCTGTCATATTTTCCTGAATCTCATCAACAGTATGAAACCTCTTCCCTTTCAAAGGTGATTTCAGTTTTGGGAAAAGCTAAAAGTCACAGGGCGCGGAAAATCACAGATTACAGGGAGGCGGGGTCACCTGGGTGATTTGATGTTTTGTCAAAAAACTCTGCACAAGATGTGATGCGTGAGCAGAAGCACTGTTGTGATAGAACTGCCAATTACCAGTTGCCCATAGCTGCAGCCTTCTGAGTCATCTGATTAGCTTCCATGGGGGCGTGTTCAAGCTTAATGCAAAATCTGATGCAGACTCACTGCTCTACTCCCTCAGTCATTTTGAATGCGACGGCTGCACAGTATACATGTCGTCCATGGGGAGCAGTGGACCCAATGGCGTCTACCGCCCCCACTGAGAGTACAGTGAAGTTGTCATTGTTCACACATGTACATTTGGGTCCACTCCCCTTGGCTGCCAAATTACAGCAATGTTGTGGAAACCATTCTTGTTAACAATGGCTGGGCTTTTTCCAGACAGACCTCATATATTTATGTTGTTTTATTTTGAAAAATATTTTAAGGGACATGTTCACTCTCCTGGGTAGTCTCAGGAGTGCCCATTTGCATTGATTCTTAATCTTTGTGAACATCAGAATCATTAGTGGAGTTTTGCCTATTCCTTTTTTTAAAAAAAACATCATCTAAATAGATACATAAGTGCCTGAAACAAAACTTAAAAGGTATAAATGCTCTGAAAAGCAAGTCCCCTTCCTGCCTCTGTTCCCATCCATCCAGTCCCCTTTTCAGAGGCCAGTGCTGTTCTGGATCTCTGGAGAGATGGTGTGCGCAAACGGCATCTTGGGAGGTGCCAAGGGCAGCACGCTCTGCATCATTCTGCTCTTTACTTCAACTTCACAATAAACCTTAGAGATAGTTGCTCATCAGCTCACACAGCACTTCCTCGGTCTTTTTTAAAAGACACGGAGTATTCGTTGTACAATTCTCCCAGAGTTTAAAAATTCAGAGCCTTTTCCAACATGTGGCTTGTTCCTGGTCTTTTCTACTACAAGCACTGCCGCATCATTATCTACCCTCAAGGCCTCTTCATTTCGCATGATATGCACATATCACTGTAAAGTCCTAGAAATAAAATTACTAGGTCAAGGAGCATGGCTTTCCAAATAGTTACTGCTAAATTTTGCAATTACACTCCCCTTCTTAAAGTATGAGAGAACCTGTTTACATGTGGGACTCAAACAAACATCTCTGAGTGTGGGATCTGGACATCTGTATTGTGGGTCTCAGAAAGAGATTCTGAGCCAGAAACTCCCTTGGGTTCCCTCGACCTCCAGCCTCTCCCTTCCCCAGGGATCTGCCACAGTGAGGCAAACATGACCTCCAGGCCCGAGAGGCCTCAGCTTGTCCCAGGCAGTGCCAGCGCTGGGGCTCACAGGGACCTAGGTGGCATGTCTTCTGTCCCTCTCGGGGGTCTGCGCCATTGCCCTCCAGATCACAGCCAGAAA
>PVKM010017107.1:0-26240 GCA_004027735.1 Carollia perspicillata
CTTGCTGCATTACGAAACGTTCCCCCCACGGGGCCCGTGTCACTGCTCGGTCTGTTAACAGTTTCGCAGCTCAGAGTCTGGCTCACTTGTTGAGCATCAAGCTGCTTTATCACTTGTACAGACCTGAAAAGTTGCTAGGGTTCATAATGTAAAACTCACAGAAGTGCACAGCTGCTGTTCATATTCTCCAAGAAGTCTGTTATAATAATGATGTCACGGAAAAAGGCTGGACTGTATTACATGTCTCAGACAGACAAGCTATTCAATCTCTCCAGTCAATGCAGGTACACAGGTTGCACCAGAAACATTATGGCAGTATTACAATAAGACAAAAAGGTCATTAAAATGAATCGCAGAGGGAAGGTAATTAGGGCTTCTTCCTAGTTTTGCCTTCAGGAAGCCTCACTTACCACTGGAGCTACACAAGAAGGGGCAACATCACCCTCTCACTGTCTGATACACTGTTGTGAACCACAAAGCTTTTCAAAAATTACAGCATAAATCATTAGGCCCTTGATGGAAACTACAATTTCATCTAAACAAATAAAACTATCTCCCTTTACTTGTCATATATATTTACATAGAAAGCGCAACAGATTGAATCCTGATCTTCAAAGAAATGCGAAGCAGTTAACTTTAAGAGCTTACCTACATATTGAAAATGGTACAGAATGTTCAGTAGTTTCACACTCTGGCAGAGATTAAAGAGAAGGTATAGAAGGAGGGTCTGGTTTCCCTATTTTGGTGTTATTTTACAACAAAACACACCAACCATTTTGCAAGCGAGAATTTTTAAAGTGATTTTAGAAAAGCATGAATATTACAGTTTCCCCTCTACACATCTGCACCATTTTAAGGACACCGCAGTACCTTAGACCACAGGGAAATTCCAAATTAGAGAAAAAGAAATTTTGAACATCAAATATGTAACTCATAACTATTAACATTATTTGAAAGCTGAAGATAAAAACAGAACAGATGCAAGACATTGAAAAAGTCCTCAATTCTAGTCCCAAATCTTCTACTCATTGTTTCATTTTGAAAGAATCATTTCATGGCATTCAATTTTAGTTTCCTTAACCTTAATACGAAGACCATGACAAACGATGATACGTGAAGTTCCACTTTTCCACGCAGTATTTCTCAGCCTACAGTCACGAGGGGCAGGAGGACCAAGCATTGGAGTGATGACAGCTAACTGTACTTGCTCAATGCAAGGCTCTCTCATAAGCACTGTGCGCATATTAATTCGTTTAGCCTTCAAGCAAACCTGTGCAGACGGTACTGTTGTCACCTTCATTCGGAGGCAGAGACATGGAGGAGAGACGAGTGAGATTGCTTACCTGGTACCACACAAGCAGGGAATGGAAGAGCGAGAGAACTCATGTGCAGGCTGACGAACTCCAGGGCCAGCTTTTCCCACCACCTTGCTAGGCTACGTATAGTAGCATATTCTTTGGAATGGAGAGGTCTGGTTGTTTTAATTTTCTAGTAAACAGGAAAAGTCAGAACTTCATAGGAGAAGGTTTAATGACTGAGGGTATTGCGGTGCCTTAGATCATAGCAGTTTTACAATAGAGTCCTGGACATAAGTGGAGAAAGTATTAGATAATTCCCTAGGGTTCCCGATCAGTTGTATTCTGTCCATAAAATGTGAACATATTTTCACTGTTGCAAATAAGACCATTTTATCTGCATGGACATACTGTATCTTATGCCTGCAACTCTGAGGCAACATTTCTTAACACCTGCTTGTACTTGGAGCAGCGCTCTGAGGCTAGAATTCAATCCAATAATGGTATGCTATAAAACAACAGCAACAGTTAAATTTGATATCAGCTATAAGATGACATTTAAACATGGTATCTGTTACAAATAACTACAGTTTGAAAATGAGATGTTTTGACCATGATCATTTATAGCTGAAGTAAACTCTACTTATCACCATGAGAAACGCTTTGTTTAATTTACTGCCTATTGAGACTGGGTTTGTTTTTGATGGATGAATAATAAGTAAACAAAGAATAGTTTAATCTCAGTAGCATGAAACATGTAAATACTCAGAAGTTTTAATGCTCGTTTCATATCTTGACAAAAATGTGATACAGAAATAAAAC
This sequence comes from Carollia perspicillata, assembly GCA_004027735.1. NCBI lineage: Eukaryota > Metazoa > Chordata > Mammalia > Chiroptera > Phyllostomidae > Carollia > Carollia perspicillata. Next base: position 2,118 of record PVKM010017107.1, read on the forward strand.
TTCTTATATGCTCCCAATCAGTCACATGATCACTAACCAGGTAATTTTACAGATAGAAAAGCCTTATAGATATTTCACTTTTCATTGGGGAGGCAAAATATAAGAGATCCTTCCTTCCATTTTAATAAGCCACCTACCTCTAAAATTTCAGAGAATTTAAACTCTTACATTGTATCTTCAAGCAGCTGTGAAAATAAAATTATCCTGACTCCATTTAAATTCCTTCTTGCCACAACATAAATATGCGTGCCAAAATATACAAGATTAAAGGAAAACCCCATTTATCAGCACCAGAGCTACACACCAAACAATCCCAGTCCTCCCACTTCTTCCTTCTGTGGAAGCAGTAACAACATGCAGGTACACCTCCAATTAGACTCGCTTCTCTGTCGGCGGGCCTTCTGCTCTGCCAAAAACGCTGTGTAACCAGAGAAGCCCTTTTACAGTAAATAGCCACAATACAAGGTAAGTGTGGAAATAGATTCTAAATCATCTGAAACGTTTTGGGCACAGCTGGCAGAACACCTGTTGGAAATGGATGAATGATATTTGAAACACAGTACAATAGAAGGCGAGGGCTATTCACACAGCCTTCATGCACACTTTCAGCATCAACAGCTTTAAGTTCATTGAAAGACTTTGATGAAAAAGCAACAAACTAGAATTAGGTTAGCATTTTGTTTTTCTTCTTGAAAACACAGAACAGCCCATTGAAAATAAGCTCCCAAACATGAATGGTCACCAATTCAACAATCTCACAGACATGTGAAAAAGTTCTACAAAAATGCTAACTTTTCCCACTTTGATTTGTTTATGTTGCCCATACACCTGCTTTCATAATAATGTTTATCTTTTTAAACATCTAAATATATTTTACAAATAAACATAGAAAATACCTATAAGGAAAATATTAATTTTGCCTTTACAGTTCTGAACTACTACATGTTTACTCACTCAGAGTAAGTCACTACTTTTTTTCTCTTTTATCACCTACAGGAGCGTCAGCGTTCACATTTTACAACTAAAGCATAGAAAGCACATAAAGAAAGAACGTAGTTGAATTTCACAGGATTTATCACCAAACAAAAAAAAATCCAAAATAGGGTTTCAACATTAGAAGACCCAACAGTTAAATAAAGTATCTGACTTTCTACCTCTGAGAATTTACTTCATACCAATCAATAAGCATTTTCTACATCGCTATACTACAACTGCACCATGTACCTCAAAATTCAGAGCAACATTTTTTGCAGGGAGCTGGAAAGATCAGAAACAGAAATCAGTTAAAAGTCTGTGCCACACACTGGTCATTCAAGGATGAAGACTTGAAGAGGACTGTGAAAGTGAGAATGAACTTGGGTGAATTCTGGAGATCAACAGAGAACAAAGTAGCAGAGCTTGGAAATATAGTCAATTCAGCATAAAGGAGAGGAACAAATTCAGTGTCTTTACAGCAGCTGTAGCGCATAGCTGACAATGCGATAAATGAGGGAAAAAACTTCTGAACTGAATAACAATCGAGATTAACTAGCAATCTAGCATCCTCCCATTATGGCAGCCTGTGTGTATTGTGCAACTTGGTAAATGCTATTTCTTCACATGTTCAACAATTGTGATAGAGACAAAAAAAGAATCCTTAAAAACAAAGCTCTCATAAGACTACAGAAATTTTTATCTGCAGAGATTATGGCGTGGTGAAATCCCAGAAGCAATATTGCAAAAGCCTCAATTTATAAAAGGTCAGATGGAAAAAAATAACCTGACCCAGTGTCTAATTGTATTTTGAACAATTCTTGTCCTGTTATTTCATAAATGTATGATTTTTACATCATCATAATAATACTACAAATACATTAGTATTGTTGGTCGAGTTCCTAGAGCAAAAAAAAAAAGTGGGGAGGGAGGAGTATCAGATTAACTTGTAAACAGTATTTGATTCAAGACAAACAATTCATGTTAAAGCATTGACCACACTAACTAGGATACTGTTCAAATTCGCCAGGTACTTTCATGAGTGTTGGCTTCCTTCAATTGTGGCAGAGGTGTCCTAAAATGACTTTTGCTTTAAAATGTCTCAAACCAGAACAAGACAGCTTCCTAGGCAGTATCTGGAAAAAGTTACACCAACCAATGAAAATCAGAAAACACAATCACTAACTGGAAAATCTGTAAAATAACAACTGAGATGTTTTGCTACATATAATAAAATTATATTAGTAATATACCACTTCCACCTGATTGCTTCTATCCAGGATTTATGAGAAAATAAGGAAGCTATGGCTAGATATTAAATGTTACTTATGAGTGTCCTTTGGACCTGACTTTAAATAACAGAGTTCATGAATTTTACAAACTTGACAAAATCAAGCAAAAACTCATACCGCATTTATCTAGGAAAATTTCCAAATATGCAAGTACAATGGGCACTCAAGCCCACTTTCATATTATAACTTTAAAATTTTCATGACAACCTAATAATATCACAGACCACCATATTGTCAAGAACTATTAATTTCATGTTAAAGAGTTTAGTTATTACCCTAGTATTGAACTCATAGTATTGGATTACCCCTTAATTATAGAAGCTGTGAAATTAATTCTAGAGCAAAGGAGAAATGTGGGGAAAATTTAAATTGGTAGTTATAGTTCTTTTTGGCTCACATACAGAATTCTTTTAAGAATCCATCACTTTAAGCATCTGGTTCCATCATCAATTTCCTTAATCATTTGTTGAAAGTTGGTGATTCCCAATTTAGGATGTCAGAGCCCTAAGTTTTTTTGTTTTTACTTCTCAAATGGTAGAGAGGACACAGTGATTAGAAGTTCAGATTATAGAATCAGATTGTCTGAGGTCTTGGGCAAAGCTCAAAAACCTCTCTTTGCCCTAGTTTCCCTTCCAAATGGGGTTGTCATAGAAATAGGGTCCTGTGAAAATTATGTGCTTTTAAAGTGGGTTTGGTATGTGGCAGATGTAGCTATTAATCTATTTAGTTTCTGTCACGCCACAGAATCCACAGTATCTCGAAGCTACTATCTCTCTACATTTACAAAGCTTGAACATGCTCCAGTCCTAAATTCTGGGAATCAAAAAAAATTTTTTTAATGAAAAAGGATGTCCTGGCTGGTGTAGCTCAGTGGATTGAGCGTGGGCTGCAAACCAAAGGATCGCCAGTTCGATTCCCAGTCAGGGCACATGCCTGGGTTGCAGGCCAGGTCCCCAGTGAGGGGCACATGAGGGGCACCTGAGAGGCAACCACACATGGATGTTTCTCTCTCTTTCTCCCTCCCTTCCCTTCTCTCTAAAAAAAAATAAATAAATAAAATCTTTCTTAAAAAAGGAAAAAGGACTCATGGACAAGGACAACAGTATGGTGAGTTTAGGGGGTAGGAGGGTATAAGGGGGATAAATGGTAATGGGAAAAAATACAATAAAAAGTTTTTAAAATCTAAGTGATTTGGACTGAGATGGTGTATAAGCACTTCTTTCTATTTCTCCCATTAGTACAGCTAAAACTTCTGGACACAGCATACAAAACATACACAAGACGACGATGGGAAGTGCAAAGCAGATGACAGGCTCGGGACCGAGGGATCCAATGCGAACGACGGGGTTATAAGTTTCCTAAGCTTTTCTTCTGCCTCACATATCCCAGACTCAGTCAGCATTATGTTCAATGCACCCTGGGAACTAATCCGTGAATGAGAAAGGTATAGGTGCATATTGCGGCTACAGATTTCAGCCTTTGTATACTTAATTCCTTGCTCTGTTTGTGAACTTGCTGCTCCCTGCAGCTTCTTTTCTCTTTTTTGACTCCCATGAAAATGGTTTCTTTTCCATCAGGCAATCATGCCCAATTCAATACAAACCCTTCTCACTGCTCAGCTGCAAACATGACTCTGGCTTGTTTTGTTTTTATTTTTGATTTTCATTTTCCCCACAAGGGTGAACAGTGTTGTAGTTATAATATCTTGAATTGCAGTAAGTACTGTTTGCAACTACTGTTTAAAGCCCAAAGAGAAGTCTTACCTTACTGTCAGTATGAGATTCTTCTAATTGTCAATCATTCCACTTCCTACTTGGACATCTGTATATAGGACTTAATTATTCAGAATATAATTATTCTTAATTATACAGATTTCACTGTATATGGATTAATCTCTTTCCAACATACACCCAGAATCAACTCAACTTTCATTCATTGTTCCAATTTTTCCTGCTTGATTTTTGGCTGTTTACAGATAAAAACGATCAACATTGCCTGTATGCTAAACCTGTACAAACTATCTAAGACTTACTAAGGTATATTCCCTCACTATTCCATTAAATTCTTATCTAGCTCATGAAGCCTCTGTCATACTTAAACTTGACCTTTGCTCTTCCTGCACTGACACATGCAGGTATGTGTGTACCTGTATGAGTGTATATGTATGCGTATCTACTAAACTTTTAAGATATAAATAATTCACTTGTATACTATGCTTTATCTTGTGTTCCCTAATTATTTCATGTGTTTAAGTCTTGTCCACCAAATAAAATCACAACTTTATTGAGGAGAGGAACTAAAACATACTTACATTTTTCCTTCCACTACAAATATCATGGTGCTAAACACAAAGCTGGTATTAATGTACTCGTTCAACCCCTGACAACTGAATCCCTGCTAGGTACCGTGCTGAGGGCTGGCATGAAGAGGGGAGCAGAAGGCAGTGTCTCCCCATGAAGGGTTCCCTGAGCACTGTAAGAGAGCCACAGAAACACTCCACAGTGTGCGTGGAGAATCAAATCAGTGGTGTATTCAGGGCTTATGGGAGGAGAGAACAGAAGTACCTACCTCTGCCAAGGGAAAAATCAAAGAAGAAAAATTAAACCTTAAGTAGAACCATGAAGGATAAATAAAAATTTCCCAAGTAAACAAGAGGTAGGAATGGCATTCAAAAAACAGAAAGCAGGAAGTGCAAAGGAGCAGAACCATGAATAAATGAGCAAGCAGAGGAACTGAGAAACTGTAGAGAATGCACAGGCTATGAGCACAGGGGTAGAAAGGGTACTGACAAGATTAGAATGGCAGGCAAGGGTCCGATGAAGCCCTACACACCACAGGACGTAATCTTGGAGGCATCTAAGGTCGCTGAAATTAGAGTGGTAAGATCAGACATACCCTCGGCTGACAAGATGGGAGACAGTTTGGAAAGGGGGAAAGTGAACAGATGTTTGGAAGCTATTTTAGAGCATAACTGAGAAATGATAAAGATCTGATTTAAGAGATGTAGGAATGGAATCAAGATAACTGGAAGCACAGATGTGGATGAACACAATTAAACTGCGTGCGTAGAGAGAAGAGCCAAAGAAAGGGCTCTGAGCAACATCAACACTTAACGTGAATCTTTACTGAAAGTCAAATCCAGTCTTAGTTCAAGAATAAATTAAATATTTTTTTCTATCTTTAAAACCCCAGTTCCCAATGTATAAACAAGAAGAAACAGGTCAAGAATAATATTTTAAAGCCTAAGCTGGAAGCTGTGTTTATCTAGCTACTGATCTCGAACTGTCTTTCAAACACGAAGTGTTCCCAGGTAACAGAATTCCACCCCTTCTGCCCACCCCCAACCTGTCAAAGTGAAGGCTGCAAATGTACCTGTTCATCGGGTTTGCTTTTGAAAATGGGCACAAACAAAATCCACTTGAAGGTAGTAAATAAAGTCTACAATCACTCTCTCTGTTTGGCCTCTACGCCACCTGACATCTTGCCTTTGCTAGTCCCGCCCCATTCTCCCCACCACCCATGAGAATTCAGATGACTGAGTTATAACACCTTAACTAAATTTTATGTCATCTGGTTAGACATATGGTGAGTTGCCTCAATCACAAAACCTTTTTATCCTTTTTCCCCAATACCAGTGATTTAATTTCCACGAGGTGTACTATCATGGAACACGAACCAGACAAATATGCTGCGATACTTGTGGCACACGATGCTCGTGATGATTCAGACAAGGTACATCCACGTCAGACAGAGTCACTCTCTTGACCACGCTGAAACCTGTCAAACAAAAGAAACATTAAATAAGTACGAAAAATTCAATGCGAGGCTCACATGACATTTTAACAAAAACAACAACAAAAAAAAAGCACATAAAACCTAAATCTTTCAGCCCTCTACTAGAAGCAACATAACTTTAGAAAGATAAAGTGATTTCTCTTTAAATTATGAGCCAATACTTATTTCATTCCTAGTGCCAATATCGTCTGAGCATCTTCTATTTCAATGCGTTGTGCCTATTCTGAGAAGCATATGAAATCTTGCACAGGCCTTCAGGTGGAGTGGCTGCCAGTAACTGAATGAGAACAGCACCTACCCAAAGGCCTCTCCTCGTCTAGTTCTCTGCTCTATATAGCCTCCATGAACGCTATTCGCTAAACTCTTTGGCTGATAAGACATCTCACCGCATTCCAGTCACTTTTCTATCCCTTTGCCCCGCTTCATTTGTGCATAACAAGCAGCTTTGTCTCAAGTTGTATCATTACTCTTGTTGTTTGCAGTAGTCCCCCTTGTCCACAGGGCATACGTCCCAAGAACCATCAGTGGACACCATAGAATACACAAGATATACTGTGGGTTTTTATAGCAACATACCTGTGATAATGTTAAATTTACAAATTGGGCACAGTTAAGGGAATAACAACCATAACTAGTAATAAAATAGAACAACTGTAACAGTGCACCAGAATAAAAGTTGTATGAATGTGGTCTCTCTGATAACTTAGATGGCTACTTCTGATGAACAGGTGGGCAGGGTACACAGCACAGACACCCCGGACCACGAAACGGTTCACTTCCCAGGAGGGCTGCAGTGGGACAGCAAGATATTTCCTCACGACACTCAGAACAGTGCACAATTTAAAATGATAAATTACTTCTTTTTAGTATTTTCCATTTAATATTTTTAGGCTGCCATTGACTGCAGACAAGTGAAATCAGAGAAAGCAAAACCTCGAACAAGGAGTAACTACCGCGCTCTGTGCGACTCCGCAGTTCAATTCCGAGCTTCAGGGGGGCTGGGCCCACCACCCAGCCCTGCCCTCCGCTCCTTCCGCGGAGCAGAGCCTAAACAGCGCCTGCCCTCGCTCAGCGGAGCATCGGGTGGTCTCGCGAGCACTTCCAAATGAGCAAACAACCCAAACGTCAAAACTCTGTTAGAAATAAAGCCCTAACAGGAAAGCATTTATGTGGTTGCGAGTTCACACGATCCAGAAGGATGCATAACCCACACACTGACAAGCTAATATGAATAGATTTATTCAATTCGGCTTCTGTCCGGTGCCATGAATTCAGTGGCAGTGAAATGTTAACTGCCCTTGAAGTACATTCAAACTGTCTTCAAAATGAAGGAGAAGCAAGAAAAGGAATATAACAGGAAATAAAACTAATCTTCCTATTGAAAGAAACATGAATACCACTGTCAGGAATTCATAATGCAAACACTTTTTAAAATGTCATTCAAATTTCAAGTTTCTATTTTTTCCTAAGAGTTGCTGTGGTCATGAGAACATGCTGCATTAGGATAGGTAATACAGAGACTGTGGTAGTGTATATAATTAGGCTCCTCTGGAGGTCAGCTGCACATTCGGATCAAATAATGTGAGGGTTCTGTTTAGTACTGCTATAAAATGGAAAAGAAGAAAACTAAAACAAAAAGGCACACAGAATCTTGCAGTATCGTACTTTCAAAACATGTGATGGAATAAAGTTCCATTTTCAAAATCTATTTTCTTAAAGAACCCAGTATTAATTGCATGTTGATATATAAAGCACACAAAGTTGCATTTCTCCACTTTGGATACCAGACTCTCAGTTCCTTAAGTATAGCCCATTGTATGAAATTCCCAGGTCAGGGGTGCAGTAGACAAATTAATTAGTCTATTAAGTCTCAGTCGTATCCTGGCACTGATGTTTAGGTTAGCACCTTCAGCAACAAGTTTCTAATGCTTAACTATGCTGCCATTTGTTCCTCAGAGAAATTAGGAATGAAGGGAGAAAAAGAAAACACGGCTGGGAAAAGTTCCCACTGACCTAAAAGCCGAAACATGCACGTGAGTCAGGGGTGGGTCGGTGTATTCATAAAAAGGAGAAAAACTCCAGTTGATTAGTTCTTGCTATTTTAAGTGATTAGGAGAAAAATAAATGGCTTCATATCTAAGGGAAATTTAAATAGCATTTAACACTCTACAAAATCAAACTTAAAAAAGATGATAATTTGCTATGACTTAGCACTAGAGAGAAACCAATGATCTCATATGACGAATCTCTGAAACACTTCATGGGAAGATTAAACACTTTTGACTAAATATTTGTGGATGCTACAAACGACTGAAATGAACCAAATCGCCTATTTGAAAAAACAGCCATGTGAGAATGTGTGTGCATGCACACACTCGCACACAGAGCGAAGAGAGAGGGGAGGGGAGGGGGGACTGTGGCTTATCTTTTATCTTACAGCCATTAGCTACTACAGGGTGTTTCTAAAAGAACTACATACCGTTCACAGTTCAACATTCAATAAAAGCAAAATTTGTTGATTATCGTCCAAAACAACAGAATGCCTACACGTTGGGTAGGGATTTTCTCTTTAAAATTTTCCTCTACTTTTGTTCAGAGGGTCATGATACAGTGAAATGCTTTCATGCATCTATGGCCCAGAAGGGTGTAGAGACTGGTAGGCTCTAATAGTTGTTTTGTGCTAAGTATCAGGTGTTGAGATTATCTCAAGAACAGTAACAAGAAATGACCAACTCAGTGTACAATGATACTGTCATAACAGGTATCTGGTACATATTAGGCAATCGCACCATGTTACAACCTTGATACACCCATGCTGAAGCCATGTTCAAGTCCAGGCCATTTAAACTCCATCCAGAATGCTGGGCACTGACAAGGCAACCACAGTAATGATGTCTTACATTTTCTCCTGAATATGCTATTGTTTGGGCTCTACAAAAGCTTAAGTTCATCTGATTTTCCCCAAATACAGTGCTATTAAATTGAGGATTATTAAAATTCTATTACATTTACTAGACTTTTTCTTCAGGAAGTAATCCAATACATTGAAATAGAAAAAAATTAGAGAGAGATAAAGTGATCATAATTTAATATGCCTCTAATAGCTAAAAACTGGAGCTCTGTGCATGTCCAACATTAAGGAGATAGTTAAATAAATGCTCCTATAGTAGAGTATCAAGAAATCATTAAAAATCATGCTTTCAAAGAATAATTGATGGGATAGAAAATCTAGGGGTTGTGTTAGGCACAGAATGAAGAATTGTTAAATAAACTAAAATACGGTTTACAAAACCATATGCATGTCTGATTCAAATTTTAATACAAACATTTACATTATATAGAAATGTATTACATAATATGCACGCTCATACCAAAAAAGAAAAAAAGACACCAAAACATGCACAGAGGCTTCCTTTAAGCAGAATTGAACACAGTTTGGATTATAAACGCATGCTGCTTTCACAGTTAGAAATGAAGCGACGATAGCTATGACAGTACTTAAAGTCCAGTGATGCTCCTTGTGAATCAGAACCTTCTGAGTGACATACTCAACCACTTGCACTGACCCCCAACTCTAGCTCAGCCTAGCAAATGGGATAACCTCCAACACTATCTTCTCCCCAGTTATGATTAACCCCTGTTCTTAAACCATTTCCTCTTAATATGTGCATTGATAAAACGTCCACTTATCTGAGAGATACGTTGTACAATTACGCAATATTTCTTAATCTATGGCCCTGGAATTTCTCCTCTGAAACCAAAACAAGGATGTGTGTGTGTGGATGTACTTGACAAACTCATCTACTAGTGATAAACTACCCTAAACCTTCTTTAATATGGCAAATAAACATTTTACCATCTTTGCTGCAAAGAATTCCATCCTTCCAATTGACAGTTACAATTTCCCCAAAAAATCTAATTTGAAAGTGAGTTTTTAGAATAGTATTTTGAATCAACACTACCGACTTTTTAAGTGTTTAAAAAGATACAGTTACTCCCCAAATTCTGCTTCTATGTTATAAATTATTTCTTAAGGAATGACACATATAATTTTTCCAATGCTACAGGAAGAAAAATCCAAATGTCCTTTACTCGGATCCATTTTTATTTTTACCATTGACGCTATTACAGATGTCTCCATTCCTCACCCTTTGCCCACCTCCTCCCAGCCCCCGACCTCCGTCCATGTGGCCATCACCACACTGTTAGCTGTGTCTATGGGCCATGCACATATGTTCCTTGGCTAATCCCTTCACCTTCTTTCATCCAGTTCCCCCACGCCCCTCCCCTCTGACAGCTGTCAGTCTGTTCCATGTATCCATGACTCTGTTTCTATTTTGTTCATCAGTTTACTTTGTTCATTAGATTCCACATACAAGTGAAATCATATGGTATTTGTCTTTCTCTACAATACAAATTACTTTATAGGCAAAGTCCATTTTAACCTATCTCTTACAGACAATGTCTTTGTACCATCGTCTGTGTCCATTACAAGCATCTCTATGTGTACTTTTCTTTCCATCACTATGAAATTAAAACAAATAGCATTTCTTTGTGCTCTCTTTGTGGGGTTACTATGGCAGTGATCAGAATTTTACACCTAAGTTAACCCTATTTGGGGTGGGAGAGAGAAGTATGGGACCAAAATAATAAAATAAATTAGGGCAATGGTCAGCACCTTTAAATATTTACTTTTTCCCTTGGAACAGCCTTTGGCCAAAATCTATAAAACTCTGACCTGACCCTTCAGCTTCCAGGCATGGAAGTCTTAGCATTATGATGTGAACACCGTGACACTAGCAAAATCAGCCCCCATTTCCCCTGCTCTTAAGAAGCATAAAATTCTGTTTTTTACCATCTCCTGAATTTCCACCTGCCACTCTCCCCAAACGTAGTCAGGTCCTGGTCCAAAGATTCTAGTGACCAGACCACAGAAATACCATGTGGTGAGTGAAAGTCTCTGATGGAAAAGAAATGAGACAGGACACCTTGACAGCCTCGAACTTTTAAATGTGCAGCTCCCCACAACGTCACTGAAAGGGCCTCATGGAAAGGGTAGCTGTGAAAGAAAAGTTGTATATTTTCTACATTCGTGGGTTTCCCCATTGTCAACAAGATGATTTCCTTGAATACTTCATTAACTGAACCAATGGTTTTCAAACTGTTTTAGAAGTCTTTTTCTTCCCCTCTTATATAATAGCCTCTTTTAAAAAAAAACAAACCTCCAATGGGTAACATCAAAACAGCTACTCTGACTATCTGGTTGAAGACGATGAGTGCAAGGAAGGGCCACAGAGCTCCACAACGGCCTGCCCACCTGCTCCTCAGCGCCCTCAGAATTCCAGGGCCCCAGGGTCGCGATCGGAAAACCGCCTGAAGGGGTCCTGGCCTGGGAGTCAGAGCTAGTATTCACAGCGTTGACTATTCAGAGCAACATAAAAGTCCACGACACACAGTCATTTACAACTTTACAAATCAGAAAGGTCAGTAACTTTTTTCAGCAGGATTCTGATCCTTTATTAAGTGAGGAAAACCACATCACAATGGCATTTTTAAATCCAGGAGTTTATCAAACAGGCCAAAGTTCTTCAAAATACATTATGTCCTCTTAAATGCCTTTGATAGAGAAAAAAAAGAACAATATTTCTTGTAATTAGTGAATTAATTATAAAGCACAGAGTCATAGGCCAGAATCATGTAAAATCTTATTAGGTAATAGAAATTACTGCAGTAATTAATTGTGTTCACTGGCCAAATAAATGTCCAGAAATTTAAGACACCCTGACTCACATTTGTTCACTTCTCCTAAAACTGACCTCCCTCCCCCCCCAAAAAAAGACAGGTAACATTTTAAAGAGTCAATAAAAAGGTTTTTTAAGTACTCTGAACACCTTAAGCATTACAGCAATACTTCATTTCTAAGAAACATGGTCGCATGCCCTGAACACTGGTGTCATTTATTATTATCTATCTTCCAGAGCCATTCTCTTGAGATATTAGCGTGTAATCACTTCCTACTTGAAAAAAATGAGTTTCAATAGCTTATACCCCACTCTGTCACAAATGTTTGTTCATGGTTTTTTAAAATTATTTATACTTACAAATCTCACTAGTCTGTGAGCTCCTTCAGAACACAAAGTAGGTTTTACTAATCTTTGTTTAGTTATTCACTAATTCATTTAACATCCCTACTGTACACTTACTGGCCTTGTGTTAAATACTTTACAAGTAATAAGTCTATATGCAAAAACTTCACAGTCCTAATCTGTAAAAACTAAAAGTATAACAAACAAATTATTGCAATCCATTGTCTCAGAATTCAAGACAGTATGCCACAGGAGCACGAAGGCACAGAGAGCTCACTGGAGACGCAGGGGACAGGGCGGATCTGAGCTCCAGCAGAAGCTTCAGCTGGGTGCTGCGGACCACTGGGAGCCCACCACACAGCATGCGACAAAATACCAGATCCGAAGACTTAAGCTGTACCATGTGCTCAAGAGTCTCATGTGCCAAACTGAGCATTTTGCATTTTATTCTGAGGAACTCATTTAAGAATTAGTTTTAACAGAGTCACTTTGACTATAAAACACACACTAGAATGGAAGGAGTGAAACTGGCTGCACAGAGACCAGTCAAAAAACGATTCACCGTGAGAAATGATGGAGTCCCAAACTAAGGCTGCAGCAACCAAAACAGAGACTGGTGGCCACTCTGGAGAAGTATTAAGGAAATAAAACAGGCAGGATTTAAAAACTTGAGGAGTGGGACAGCCGTCAAGATACCATGGCCAATTCCTAGATTCCTGGTGTTGGCTACAGGGAGAATAATAGTGCAGTTCACCAACACAGAGGACACAGGAAGAGAAGCAAATCAGTGGGGGAAAGGTAGGAAGATGACTTTAGTTTGGGACATGGGGCATGCCAAACTTGAAGCTCCCATTGACATTCTAAGAGAAGGTGTGTAGAAATTGTACGGAAGGGTCTGTTCTGTGAGGGAGAGACCTGTTCTAGGGATTAAAGATACGAGAATCGTCCGCAGTGAGTGCTGATAAATGAAGTCATCATGAAAGTGGAATGAGCCAGGAAAGGGCCAGGGAAGAAAGCCTCAGACTGAACTCATGAGAGCACCTACAGGGGGCGAATGAGGTGGGGAAGCCCGCAAAGGAAACGAAGAAGCATCAGCACAGGTGGTAAGGAGTGGGTCAGGAGAGGATGGAGAAGAGCTCCGAGAAGGGAACACATAAGTGTCAAATAATCCTGATACAGCAAAGGACTAAAAAGAGGTCAGTAGATTTTGCAACAGAAGAGGTAACTCTTGACCTTTGCAAAAATAGTTTCAGCAGTGAGATGATAACAGAAGAGATCCAAAAGTTGTCAAGGAGCAAATATGATGTGAGAACAGAGAGAAAGGAGTTCTAGTATAACTACTGGCACATATTAAGGTTCCTACTATTTCTTTGTAAATTGCATTTATCGGGTGACATTGGTTAATAAAATTATATAGGTTTCAGGTGCACAAATGTATAATGCATCATCTGTATATTGTATTATATATTTGCCATCCAAAGTCAATTCTCCTTCACTCACCATATATTTGACCCCTCAACCATCCCCTGTTTCCCCAGCCTCTTTTCCTCTGGTAACCACCACACTGTTGTCTGTGTCTATGAGTTTTATTTGCTTGTCTTCTTTGATCGCTTATCACTTTCCATCTTATATCCCGCATATGAGTGAGATCATATGATTCTTGACTTTTTCCATCTAATTTATTTCGCTTAGCATGATATTCTCAAGACGCATTTGTCCATAAAGATATATGTACCCCTATGTTCACTTGTAGTACTATTCACAGTGGCCAAGCCATGGAAACAACTAAAGTGTCCCTTAACAGAAGACTGGATAAACATGTGGTACACATACAAGTATACAATAGAAATGCAATCAGCCATAAAATGAAATTCAGCCATTTGCAACAACATGGATGGATCTTGAGAAAACCAATTCTTTCTAATTTATATTTCTCTACTTAATGTCACCATGCCCATGTTTTAAAAATGTACCACAATCCCCTGAAGCATTAGCAAACAAATGTTTTATGACAGCTTTAACTATAAGTGGGAAGTAAGAGAAGTGCCTTGGGACACTTGTTGTATTAAGCACTTAGGATTCTTTAAATCATTATTATCTTAGCCAAGTTTCAAGTTCCTCAGCCTAAAGAAGCTAAAATTGTTAGGAGGTGTTGCTTTGATTTGATTTTAAATATATGTGCCACATATATTTATGCCACAGATCATTTCATTTGTTTTTTTTTTTAAGTAAATCTTAAGGTAATCAATCAAATCACTTTAGCCATATCTAAAACATTTGCAAAATAGGTCAAGTTAAAACTTAGAAAATACAAACATAACATCACACTAAATTATGTCATGGATTTTGCGTGACTTAGTAAAGTCACTTCAAGTCATGTTTGATTGACTATTAAATATTAAATATTATTTATTAATATTAAATTGATTATTTAATTATTGTTGTTGAATATTAAATTATTAAATATTATTATTAAATATTACTTGCAGTATAGGAGTGACTTATTATGAATTCACCTGTCTTCTTTTATCACCTATTAAATATCGTATTGAACTCTAAGAGCTTATAAGTACTAAAGAATTGCATTGTATTATTTGTAAAGAACACTGTACATAAAAGTGCTTGAAAGGATACAATACCTTATTGTAAAATATCTGGTATGGACCAAAGGCCAAAAAGCAAAGAAGGACCCTGTGTCACCTGTCATCCTAAACACATTTTGATGTCTAAGACAAAAACTCAGTAGTCCCAGCCAGCTGTCTGGGACTACTTAATGTATCTGCACAAACAGTATTTTCCTCTTTTCTTAATACAAGACTTCTAGGAAAAAATTCAAGCCTTTGACTTCATTTGCATGACATTACAGGAACAGGTGGACACACCTAGTGTTGTCTGAGAAGAATCGATCAGAAATTAGATGAGATCTCAACTCCGAACTGTTTTTAGTTTACCAAGATTAAAATGGAATTGGTCTGCCGTCACGCAAAATAATACAGGTTTTTGCCTATATCTCCAAGCCTAAGAAATTTATAAAAGAAGTTCATATGTCAATGAGAATGATTTGTAGATACTAACATTTAAAAGACAAACACATGTAATCATAAGATGAGCTGTTTTCCTTCTAGAATGATGGGGGGGTCTATGTTACTGAATTCCTATATTTTCTTTCCACGAATTATTCATTCTTCTGACTCCCCCAGTTTCTGTTAATAAAATAACCGACACTCCAGAGACACGCCACCTCAAAACTTTGGAGTTTTCGTTAACACGTCTCCCTCATCCTTCACATCCAAGGAATTGCCAAACACAATGGATTCCACATACTCAATCTGCCAGGAATTTGTCTCTTTCTTTCCACTTCTTCTGCAGTGCCGTCAGGTCCTGTACTCTTTGAGTGACTTCCGAATGCATTCCAGCTCTTCCTAAGCAGTTTCGACTGCTCTCCATTAAGCCCGGTTCCAAGTTACTGCTTTTCAAGCCTTGAGCGATTCCCCTCTGCCTAGCAAAGTACGTGAACACTCCTGGAACTGGCATTTAAGACACAATTACATGCCAGTTTTCTTCATGAACAGCCTATTTAAGGCTTAATAATCTGAAACTCCCAGTCTTTACACATGCCCTTTCTGCCAATGGAATGCTCTCCCCCCATCTCCTCTCACCAAAAAAAGTTGTTTAATGCTTCAAAATGAATCTCAAATGTTGGTTCTTTCCTAACGATTTTATTTTCCCCATCTGCCTCCAACCCTGTCCATCTACGAGCCCTCCCAGAGTGCCTGCATACTTCCTACACGTCTTCAGTTTTTGTCTCCGCTCTACCTTCGGCCTCTAGTAGTCCACCAGCTCCATGGAAGAGGAGATGTGCCACAGCTACTTCTCATCTCAAGATACTTATGCATCCGATCCTAATAACACTGCCAGAACTTGCTGAATTACAATAATCTAATAGAAATTTAATAGGAATACTAATGCATCAATGTAGGTTTGGAGGCAGATCAATTCATCACTGACCCACAAGGAGTGAATGAACTGCTCTGTCCACTAGAGCTTCTGCTGCCCCTTGCTTGTGAACCAAGCCTGCAACTGGTGCTAGGTGCGTCCAGATCACCTGCGTTTACCAGTTACTGTCGGTAAAACTTGGGGACTTTGGCTGAATAGATTATACACAAATAACTTCCAAGCAGAGAAAGCAAATATTAGGCCAATTTTGAAAGAGGAAATACCTTTCTTTAAAGTAACTCCTATTATTCTACCACAGGAAAAAGTACCCTTTAAATAACTTGCGAAAGAAAATGAAATGCTTTAAAATAAACATATTTTTGAAAAGTCGACACATAAGTTAACTTGAGGTCATCTGTTTTCTAAATTTTATCTACTAGATTTTCACCTTATGAGCATGATTAAAAGGTACTATTTTAAACTATTTTTTAAACTGCAGAAAGCAATGTAGCCATCACACATACACACAAACTATAAATCAATATAACACTATAGAATTCAATGAAAATAGTGACAGCTTTAAAAAATGCAACCCAATGTATAGCCAAATAACTCATGAAACTCAGCATGCATTGCTGACTTTGGACATGATCACCAAATTTAACAAGGTGTTCTTGAGACAAACAAAATAAGACAGGTCCCTGGAGCATCCATTCAAAATGGCAGATGCATCTGAACTCTAGGGCAAACTCCTCTAGGCTAATATTATGGTTGGCTTTAAATTAAAATTGTAAAGTTTAAAACATTTTTAATTTAAGTAATACTTCAGAACACAGGAAAGCTCTTTGTTAAAGTCTGGTTAGCAAGCATAACAGAAAAAATACAGCAATATAAGACCTAAATATGATCGTGTAATGTTTCTTTATAGATAAAACCAAGAAGAGTTTGATACGAAATCTGCAAAATCTGTAAAGTGTATGTTCATTAAAAAAACATTCAGTGTCCTGCAGTGCAATCTGGAAGAGCATATCTACTTTTCATAAACAGTATTTCACAAAGTCATTCATCACTGACTCACACATATCAAAGCTGTCATTTTCAAAAAGAAAAAGAAATGTATGCCTTGCAGGTAATCTTTGCTACGTGAAATCGGATTGCTGCAAATTACCCTCACTGAATTCTTGCAAAGCCCTGACTGCTGCCTGGCGCCATTTGGCAAACCCAATAAACGTTATTTCCCACCAACACCTCCCGACCACCACCATCACCAACCATTCAGCTTTAAAAATCCACTTGGTTCCTTAGCTATCTTTACAAATAGGTGGTTAAAGTCCTTATGAATGTCCAAACTCTCATTAAAATTCCCCCAGAACAATGTCCAACTCTCAAAGCTCTTCTGTGCTTTTCTTGACGTGTGAATTTGATATGGACTATGAGGCATCTGCTCTGAGTTAGCATTCTAACACTAGGTGAAAGATCTGTACTGAAAGATCTGTAATAAAGTAATTATTCTTAAATAATTATTTTAACTATTGACAACATTTAGGATATAGCTAGCTAAGGTCAGAAAGCCAGTATGTTATGTTTAAAAAAACAGCATAATTAATAGATTTACATTGGGACAGAGTGCTTATCTTTGGTATCACTAATCTTGGCTTCCCTATATCTCTGGGATAAAAAATGAGAGAGTTGATCATAGATTATAAAATTAAGTAAAAGTATCTGACATTACAGCTGTTCTACGTATGATATGGGAGAAATCCACATTCCTAGAGTCTTTCTAAATAGGTAGAGGGAGGTCAACAAATTTCTGGTCTAAAAGACATATGAGTTCTACCTTTTGGAAGCAGAGAGAAAAAGTAATCCAAGATATTTTTTTGTACAGCCCAATACAAACTCTCCACTTAATTGGTGAGGAAATTAAGGTCTAAGCAGACAGGAGATTTTACTTCTAGGAAAGCAAATTAGTAAGGTCCAGGCAAAAATACCAAAGGCTTTGATATATCAAAGCCAGGCAAAAGTCGTTCAGTGGCAATGACTTATTCAAACTACCTTACACATAATGGAGATTTATTGGCTCCCACAACTGCAAAGATAAGAAGTATGAGCTCAGATACCGCCTGATCCAACGATTCAATGAAATAACCAAAGATCCAGCTCCATTTCATTTCTCCACTATACCATTTTAGCTCATTCCAACACAGGGTCAGCAATACCTAAGGCTAACTAGTCCCTTTGCTTCAACTCACCAAGAAAGAAAGCACTATTGTTCTAAAATGTCAACCAAAGCTCTGTGATTCACTGTACTGAATTGGCTTAGGTCACATACTCACCCTGCATACCTCACTAGAGCCAGAGGGATGAAATACACTGATTGTCTTGATGTAAACTGTAGGAGCTGAAGTCAGGTTCCCCGACGTTGGCAAATACATGCTGGGGAGGCCATCCAATAGTGCACCCTGCCAGTCAAGTTGGGGACATACTCTGACCTGAAGACTTCTGCCTCTGCTCTTTTTCACAGTCTCCATTCTAAAAGACTTTGTAATCTTGAGAAAGCAAAATGTAAAGCTTTCTCAAGATTATATAATAGATTTGAAAAATGAAAAATGTATTTTTCTCCAGTTTATGAGTACAGTAAGTTTTGCCTAGAAGTGTGAGAGCAAGAAGTCACTATACAAGGAAATATTTCAGCTGGTAGAAGGATTTCTGTAATCTAAAATTCCAATTTTACCTTGCTTGTCCCAGCAAAAGTGAAGACAAGTACCTGAAGTACCCAAAAAAGGAGAACACACATGTGTCAAGTAAATGTTTTAAATGCTGAAGGGCAGGGAGGAAAAGGAAAAGTATTTTCAGAAGAAAGAGAAATTTCTTCCCCCCAAAAGAGAATACCACAGTCCCCAACAAAGCAAATGCTAGTCAAGACTACATCCTTAAATTGAATCCCGTAAGAACTGGACACAAGTGAGCATGGCAGGCAACCCTCCCCCTCAACAGTAGTTCACTCCTGTTGTTTAGCTCCACACTGTACACGTTCCTAAGGCCCTTTCCAAGTACAAGTCAGACTTTCAGAAGATTATGGTCAAGGAGATCTAGAACTCAAATTATCATTGAGCTGAAAGATCATCTAATCCAGTACATTTCACACTGCCTGGGGGGTGGGGGGTAGGGGCAAACGGAGCAAAGGAGGCTTATAACTACCCCCTCCTCCCACTACTGCATCTCCAGGGAGAACATGACTGATTTTATTTATTCTACAAAAAAAAGCTTCTGAAAAAGATTTCATTTGAACAAGGAGCATTGTATCTGAAAGGAGAGTTAAGGTAAACCTTTTTTTTAATGTTATTTTATTGTGGTAAAAACACAACATATCTAACCTCCTAACAAGCTGTGAGTGTCCGATACGGTGTTGCTGACAGCAGGCACGGTGCCGTGCGGCAGACCTTGAGAGTGTTTTCGTCGAGATTACATGAAACTTTATGCTTGTTGATTGGTAATTCCCCATGTCCCTCTTCACCCAAGCCCTGGCAACCACCATTCCGCCCTTTGATTCTAC
The DNA here is from genome assembly GCA_004027735.1 of Carollia perspicillata. NCBI lineage: Eukaryota > Metazoa > Chordata > Mammalia > Chiroptera > Phyllostomidae > Carollia > Carollia perspicillata. The sequence goes on from PVKM010017107.1 coordinate 21,752, forward strand.
GAATTTAACTATTTTAGCTGCCTCATGTAATAATAAGATACAGTAAATCACGCAGTATTTATCTTTCTCTGATGGGCTTATTTCCCTCAAGGCCCATACATGTAATCACACAGTACAGAACTTCCTTCTTTTTAAAGCTGAATGGTATTCCATTATATTATATAGTGCTTTTTCTTTATCCATTCATCTGTTAATGAATGTTTAGGTTTTTTACACATCTTGGCTATTATGAACAGTTTTGCAACAAGCATGGGTATGCTAATATCTTCTTGAGATACTGACTTCAGTCCTTTGGATAAATACCCAACGTGAGATGACTGGATCATATGGTAGTTCCACATTTTTTTTAACAGCCTCCATATTGTTTTCTGTAGCAATTACAGCATTTTACAATCCCACCAACAGTTTACAAGGGTTTCAATTTCTCCACATCCATGCCAATACTTGTCTTTTTTTTTAAGTAACAGCCGTGAGATGACAGCTCACTGTGGGTTGATTTGCTTTTCTCCAATGACTAGTGATACCGATCATTTTTTTAAATACACTTCTTGGCCACTGGTATGGCTTCTTCGGAGAAAAGTCTATTCGAGTTCATTTTTTAAATCAGCTTATTGGTTTATCTGATACTGAGTTGTAGGAGTCTCCCATAGGTTCTGGAGATTAACTCTTATCAGATTAGCTCTTATCTTATTGTATTAACTCTTATCAGATTCTGTGGGTTGCATTTTTAATGTTGTTTGTTTCTTTTGCTGTGCAGAAGCTTTGCAATTTGATGAGCACCACTTGTTTATTTTTGTTTTTGCTGCCTATGCTCTTTGTGTCATATCCTTGAAGTCACTGCCAAGGTTAATGTCATGAAGAAATTCCCTTGTGTGTTCTCCTAGGAGCTATACAGCTACAGTTTAAGTATCCAATCCATTTTGAGTTGATTTTCACTAATTGTTGTGTATAATGTAAAATAAGGGTCCAATTTCTCTTTCTTGCATGTGGATGTCCCATTTTTCAACACCTAACTTCATTATTTTTCATCGAAGAAACTTAAGTCCAAGAGGTTTCCATCATTTTTCAGTACCCAGTGTAAATGCCAGAATCGGACTCTGGACTCTGGAATTCATTCAGCAATGATTATGCATCTACTATGACTATGTACCTAGAGCAGCCTCTGTAAGCCAGATACCAATCACCACTAAAAAAATGAATCAGAATATCTAAACAACCCCTTCAGTTTCAGTATTTCGTTTCATAAACATAAAATTTCAAGAGTACATGAGCTTGTTGCACTCATATCCCAACTCTGCTTACTTGCTCTGTAACTGAAGAATAGATTCTTAACTCTCTTAACCCTCAATTTACTCATCTGCAAAAAGATATACATGTAACATACTGCTACCTCTAAAGGATGAAAAAAGAAAACATATGAAGTATACTTAGAACTAATCAAATATCAAATATATGTTAACTGGTAGTGTTAAATGAAAATAATTCAAACAATTAATATGTATTCTATTCTGTTACTGAGGGGGCATAATTTTGTTTTCATTTTAAAAAGTCACCATCACGTATGCAAAAAATGCATAGGAGGATATTCAATAAAACAGCTATAAAGCAAAGCGTCTGATGAAGAAAAACAAGCTGTGTAAAGGAATATTGATTATTGATATTACTTTTTGTAGTTTGCAGAACCAAACTAATTTAGCACTTCCTAATGTTTAACTTACAGTCTGTGCTATATATTACATATTGCTATTATATTAATGGTATAACAGAATAGCAAGCATTAATATGACATATTTAGGAAATACCCATGTATTATATACCCATTGTGTAATTAGGAATTACACAAACATAGGAAACAAAAAAAAATAATAAGTTTTTCATAAAAATTGCTAATCCAAGGTTATTTATTTGAAATGTGTAACTCTTTTTTCAAGGAGAGCATATTTAGGTCACAAAAAAGGATTCTAGTTAATTTTCTCCTTCACCAACTTCCAAAAAGATGTTTTAAAATTCACAAAAATCGCCATGTCATTTAACTTTAATGCTATCAACCTGCAAGGAAACAGGCTGTACTTAACTTCCCACAAAATGCAGTGTTTCTATTCTAAGCCTACTGAACTACGGCTCTAATCATTCTGTTCCCGTGTCAACATGAACTGAACTAAAAGCCTCTCTGAAATCACACTGCACACCTCAAAATTACCTTGTTTCACTCTCTACGAGAAAGGCAGGTTCAGAATGCCAAATAGATTTTTGAGACAGAAAAAAATTCCAGAGCCAAGTGAAGGAGTAGGAGTTTTAACTCTGCCACTCTAATTCCTTAAAGTTTAGAAATTACGTTTTTTAGTGTAGACACAATGCGGCTCAATGGGTAATAGAGGGTAAAAACATGCTTAACCTTTTCAGAGGAAAAAAAGATGATAGAGCACACGACTTTGAGCACATTATTCCAAGACTAAATGTTCACAGATAATTGTGATGATTTATCTCCCCTTGAAACAACACATAAAAATATCTAGTTAGTTGTATTTTTTTTTTTTTTACCACTTGGAAAACAACAATCTACCAGTGCGAAACTTCGAAATGAGTGCTCAGATTCACTATGGAGCCATTTGTGATTTGATTATCTCCCAAAAATGTAATGAAGTGAGTCTAGTCTGAAATAGGGGTCACTGTTTAAAATCCGTCAGCATTTGGCATGTTTTGTGCTCTGCTTATGCTCCTTGGCAACAACAGTCCGGCTAACCAGGATTTTTTAGTGCTCTTTCTGGGTATGTTTGACAAACTCCTCACTCCCACAGCCCTTTAACATGGGCTTCCCCAGTCAGGGATACAGATCCCACACTGAGCCTATAAACCAATTAGTGGGAGGCCTTGGCATTGCATTCAAAGACCTTTATAAAAAGTCAGTGTAGCCGGCTGTGTGAAATTTGACGTGTGGGGAGCCCCCATAAAACTCTTTAATGGAAACTAGGGGCTTCTTCTGGAAAAGGTTGAGAAGCTGGGCCCTAGCTGTATAATTAATGTAGTTCTTTAACAACAGACAATAAGCATTTCAATAAAAATAATCAAAAAGCAATAAAAAAAAGAAATCTGGGCAGTAGTTTACTGTACGTGTAAAGAAGCTGGAAAAGGTGCTCTTTAGACAGCGGGGTTTCCTCAGGTACCATAAGGTGTTTTTGATTGTTATTACATTTAGAAGAATTTGTCAGAATGCTTTTTAACACAGAAAACGCAACTAATACCCCTTTTTCTTCCTTTTTCAATGTGCCCAGAAAATCTGCTTTGGCTTTACTTTTTCCTGATACCATTTATTTTTTATTGAGATATAAGGACATATAGCATTGCATTTGTTTTATGTATACAACATTATAACTTGCTATATGTCTATATTGAAAAATGATTTCCACAGTGAGTTTAGTTAACATCCATCACCATACAGAGGTACAAACTTTTTTTTTCTTGTGATGAGAAACTAAGGTCTCCTCCCTTCGATGTTCAAACACAAAATACAGCATTGTTACTCCAGTCAGCACACTGTACTGAGGACTCACAGAAAACAGACAGGAGAAGGCCAAGGGCCAGGGGCGGCAGGGTGGAGAGGAGGTGAAATGGGTGAAGGCAGTCAAAAGGCACAAACTTCTCATTATGAGATAAATAAGTTCACCACGTATGTTTTTAAAACTCATGTAAGATTGTGTTTAAGGGATCCTCTGGAAATTCCTAACCCAAAGACAGTGAAAACTCGAAAAAACATACTTTTCCCACTAAATTTACATAATTATTAATACTCATAAACAACGAAGAATACTTTATTATTTTTTAAAATATTTTATTTACTTATTTTTAGAGAGAGGGGAAGGGAGGGAGAAAGAGAGGGAGAGAAACATCAATGTGTGGTTGCCTCTCATGTGTCCCCTATTGGGGACCTGCCCTGCAGCCCAGGCGTGTGCCCTGACTGGGCATCAAACTGGCAACCCCTTGCTTCACAGGCCCGTGCTCAATCCACTGTGCTACACCAGCCAGGTGAGTAAAGACTTTATAATAATAAAGAATATGCTAGCAAAATAATATCACTGCCCCCAGTTTTACTCACCAGGTTTTTCCAGAACAGGAGAGAATGATTCAAAGTACCTCCTAATCTAGTAGCATGATCCTAAGCATGGTCTCGGGTAATATTTTTGGAAAATTAAAGTAACATTTTCATTGGTAACCCATTTCCAAATAAAGAATAACTGGATCATACAGTTTACCCATAATATAGAGAGGCTCAGCCTGTCATAAAAGGGAAGTCCCCAAGACACAGAAGGAAGGAGGTCAGTCCCTTTCGGCCATGGGACAGTATGGGAAGGAAAGACAGATGGAGGGCAAGGAGATCAAATTTAAGTTACTTTACTAAGCCAGACTGTCTGGCCTGAACGTTTTGTGAGGAAAATGAGTGATGAGGTGTCTCTGTCAAAACAGCCAGGGAGATAGAAGGCACCCAAAGACC
>PVKM010017108.1:0-26215 GCA_004027735.1 Carollia perspicillata
GTCATGTTTTTATTTTCCAATGAGGCAAGGCCAGCTTTGCTATTCCCTGCAGACAGCCCCTCTAAAACACATGCCTCTTTCTTGTGCTGCCCCAGGAAGGCCGTTCGTTGACTGTAGAGTTGAATAGCCTGCAAGTGAGTGAAGAAACTACGTCATCCCTGATCATAAAACCTAGTGAACTGCAACCAGGCTGGTATTTGTACTACAGAACCACCCGGGGAGGCTGGCCTGACTTGGCATGGGCCTTGCTTCCTGAACAGAGGTAAGGTTTTCTTCTCTGCCCCTCCCTACCTGCCCAGACGTCAGAAGAGGGGATGGGCCTGAGGTTACTGAGAGGTCAGGAAAGCATTGGAGATAAAATCAGCGAATGTTCCACTATTGGTTCTGCCAGCCGCATGACCTCGGACAGGTTCTTTTTCCTTCTGGCCCTCAGCCTTCCTTTGTCTAAAGTGGGAGCCCTGGCCTCTGCCATGGTTAGAACAGAGCTGTAGCATCACTGTGTCTTAGGTTAGAACTGTATCTTAGCTCCTGCAGATGGTGTGACTCCAGGCTCATCACATAACCTCCTGGTGCCTCAGGACTCATTCTGTACAATGGAGTCTTGACCATTATGAAGTGCAAGTGGCAACTAAATCAGATACTGCAAGTAGTATGCTTGGCAGGGACCCCAGCCTTGGAAAGTGCTTAGCAAATGGCAATTATTGCTCTTATTGTTATCAAAGTCTGTCATTCTAATCTGAATCCCAAGACACCTGCCTCTCTGGCCAAGGGAAAGAGTGCTCAGGCTTTACATTTGGCCATGTTTTTTCCAGTTCCTGTATAGGTGGTCTTTCAGCCCCCTTGGGCCTCCATGGCAATCCTATACATGGACCTTTGACAAAGGGAACTGCTCTGTGGGTCAGAAGAAGGAAGCCCAAAGGCCTGTGCCAGAGACCTTGTGTAAACACTAATCCAGTCTCAGTTTCTCTTGTATACTGATCATGAGCCCTGATCATGATCAGTAGACTGATCAAATAACAGTGGTTTTGAGCCTATGTAGAGCCACATCAGCACACATACCCCAGCACACATGGGGTATGGTTTGACCTGTCTTGGGCAGACATTAACATGGCCCAGACCAGAAGTGTACATCTTAGGGGACAAGAGACATCTAAAGGATTAGTGAGAACTCAATGGACAAGGTACAAATACCACAGAAGTATGGGGATTATGAGAAGCCAAAGCAGGAGCCCCCATCCTGAATTTGGGGGGTACAGTCAGAGCAGCTTTCTCCTCTGGGAGTTTGCTTTGTAAACCTTGATGTCCTTTACAAATTGATAGAATTGTGTACTTGCTTTGTTTCCGGTTGTGGGCCCTGAGGGCTTGAAAATCCTGGAATATTCAAGCTGAAGGATTCTTCAGTAATGTTCTAGCATAGCCAATATGTTTATGAAAAGACCCTGAGAGTAACATGAGGCAGAAAGTGGCCCAGGATCCCACAGCCTGTGAGGGCCAGGGCTGGGTCCAGAATCTGAATCTTAACCTCCCCCTTGTGGGGCTCACTGGTCCCAGAACTAATAGCTTCTTGCCCAGCCTCCTCATCTCTCCCTGACCCTGACTCTGTCTCTGCCTCTGTCTCTCTCTTTCTTTCTCTAACAAACACACACGTGTGCACACACACACTTGTCCATCAGAGCACACCTGTAGCCCCTCACCCTCCACTGCTGCCAACTCCTATAAAACAGGAACACAGATCAGCTCGGCTTCGGCTGTAATATGTACAAATACATGCAGCAAAGTTTCCAAAGGGAGACAGCGAGTGCCTTTCAGGGTCTGGCAGTTTTATGGGCAGAAGCAATTAAAAAGCACACCCCTACATAAAGCCCATGGACTGGCTATAATATTCTCTTCAGTCCCTGCATGCTGCATGATGATGTACATGGGAAGGGCCACTCTTCTCAAGGGATCCTAGGCCTGCATGTACTTCCTGGGGATCCTCCCTCAGGGTCCTCTCATTCTATGCATCAAGCTCAATGTTACTGGATGAGCTAAGTTTATTATGACCTAAGTCCAATGAAAGGTTCCAAGAATAGAGAGAATCATACCCAGTCCATGACCTTGTGTTGTCATGGTCCTAACAGGACAATGATATTGAGTGAGAAAAATGATAGAAGGAGGCAAGGAGTCCCCACTATAAGACCTCAGAGGACAGAGTTACCAACTTCTGGGAGTGACAAAAGGTCACTGGCTTCAGGGAGCCAGTAAACATTTCAGCTGAGTCTGCCAGGCTGGAAGGGCAACTCCAGCAGTGGGAGCAGCACATGCCAAGGCTAAGAGGGAGAATGTGTGAGGGCACTCTGAGATTTTTCAGTGTGGTTACAGGATAGGGTGTTGAGTACAAGAATAATAGCAACTAACGCTTGTTATGTGCCAGCCACTGTTCTAAGTATCTGACAGGTCGATCCATTTCATTTTCACTAAAACCTTTTCAGGGATGCTACTATTTTCCCCAATTGGCAGAAAAGAATACCAAGACATGGAAAGACCACTCGTCCAAGGCGTTTGGACCTTTAGCAAACACTGGCTTGTACGACCATGAGTGTGAGACTGGTGTTGTCTCCAGGGCAGTAGAGTTGGCTGGGGGTGCAGGCTCTGCTCTAGCCTTGCTTGGATCTTAACCCACTCTAGACTGGCTGAGTGGAGACATTCACTCTGCCTTTGTCGACTTCAAAGGGAGGTGGTGAAGATAAAAGGGAGAGACATGACAAATACTCCCTGTATATGAGTCACCATCTAATATAATCCTGCATGGCCATGGCACATGCATCTTCCCCATGTGGTGGAGGCATATGGAGAACCAGGACCCACAAAAGGTAAATGGCTTGCTCAAGGCCATCCAGCCACTCGGCTACAGAGGCAAGTCTAGACCTCAGAGCTCCTCACCTCAGGAGACAATGGAGTATAGTAGTTAAAATTCTGAAGTCCGATGACACCTGGGTTGAAATTTTGGTTCTGCCAGTTCCTAGCTGTATGAGGCCAGGGAGTTTCTTAAAACATGTAGGGTTCAATTGCCTGATCTATAAAGTGGGAATGATAATTTATGTATCACAGAGTTGTTTTGAGGAGTATAAAATATTACATATGTAAAGTATCTGGCATATGGTAAGCAATCAATTAAATGATAATGGTAATGAGGTGAGGATGTGGTGATGATGATGGTGGTGGTGGTGGTGACAATGATGATGACGATGATAATGATGGAGGAGGAGGGGAAGAAGGAAAAGAAAAATAAGAAAAGGGAGGAGATGAGGAGGAGGAAGAATCCAGCACTCTTTCCATAAGTCTGGTATCTCACTCTTCCATAAGATTCTATGCTGGCTTTACACAGCCCATCACTATGGTTCACATGCCTGCATTTGGAAGTCATAGCATACTGGTGCATAGTTACACACAGGTCCATGCATGATTTCCACATTAAGTTAAATGATATTTTTGGTTCTAATATGTTCCAGTTACTGTATTTGCATGATGTAAATCATGCCTCATGCATGCACTGAGCCACGTGATTCATCATCCACTTCATGCCCCAACTGGTTCTGCCTACTCTAGCACTCAGACACCAGCGAGCAAAGAGAAGTTAGCAAGTCCTATTGACTCAACCTCCTTGATCCCACTCAGATCCAGCCTCACCATTGCAATGGCCTGGCTCAGGCATCACCTCCTTCTTAAAGTACTTAAACAGTACTTATCTAGTATCCTATCCTATCCTATCCTATCCTATCCTATCCTATCCTATCCTATCCTATCCTATCTTATCCTATCCAATGTAGTCTCCATGCCACTGGCTCTCTCCCTTCTCCCCACTTGCCTACCTGCACTTAGTAGAGTCTTTTCAAAGTGCTCTTCTGCCCATGTAACATTCCTGTGTTCAGTTCAATGCTTTTCAATGGCCAGCATGGCATGCCTCTGCCAACCTCTCCCAACACAGCCTCTGTGTCTTAGCCCACACCAGTTATTCACCATCCCTCAGACCAATATGTTGGTCTCTTTACTCAAATGCCCTTTCCCTACAGCTCCACTAACTGAACATCCTTTGACTGTGAAGGCTTTCCTGAAGCCTGCCTTCCAATGGCAGAGTTAATTGTACCCATCCTTTCTCATATAAATAAGCTATTGTAATAACTATTTATTGAGAACTTTTCTTTTTAAGCACCCAATGACAATATAAATATATAAATATAAATATATATATAATATTAACTTTATATATTACCTAATTTAATCTTTCCAACGGTCCTTTGAGGTAGTGTATTTATCCCCTTTGTAGGTGAAGAAAGTGAGGCTACAGGAGGATAATTTAATGTCAGCTAATCTAAGCCTCTTTTTAGCAAGACCATGTTGAGCTTGCCCTTTTTCACTAAAAATTGCACAGCCAATATTTAAGCCCACATTGGCATGACTCCAAAATGTCTGATTTTATCACACTGTATTTAGTTAGCTAGGTTCAGGGAGCTCCTTAAGGAAAGGGTCTGGTTCTTGTTCATCTCAGTACACCAAACCCAGAAATGAGTACTCAGATATAGGTTGAATGTTAGAGGGACTTAGCTTTTGACTTAAGATGAAGAATGGGGCATTACATGCCTTTGCCTAAGGAGGTAGTAAGCCTAGTACTCACCAATTCAAAATATTAGTCTGCCCAAGTTTAGAACTCAGTATCTCAATTATCAGTGCTTACTGTTGTAGCTATAAGATTGGGAACAGGTTATTCAACCTGCCTAAACCTCAGTTCCTTTCATTGTAAAGTGGTAATCATAACAGCTCATGACTGTTCTGTACATGGTTAAATGACATATATGTGTAGAATTGTTGATTTGATGACGACACCATATATGGTAGTTATCAACATTTGTGTATGCAGTTCATTCTTTACTGTAAAGTCTACCCAAAGAAGACTCTGTTTAGTCATAGAGTATGTATATGGGAGTCATCTAGGGGAGACTTCCAGTGCACCCCAATACACACCTCTGTGTGTTCATGACTTCTTTACTCAATGGTGGAGACCACACAAAAAGTCCCATCTCTGCCAGCACAGTGGGACATGAGCTCCGCTGGCATTTTCTGTGGCAGCACATGAATCCATGTGGCCGTGCAGAGGCTGGGGTGGGTGCTGGACCCAGCAGCCTTATTTATACTTCAATATTTTTTATTTTTCTTTTTCCAATGAAACATCTTAACAAATATTGGCTTAATGGTCTAACCTCCTTTCTTGTCATGGCAGGGCAAACACACACACACACACACACACACACACACACACACACACACACACACACACACACCTGTACAGACAAGCTTCTGGAATCTCACTCTGAAGAGCCTTATGGTGGCTGGTAAAGGCAATAGGCTTGACAGTGCCAGGAAACGAAGATCGAAACCAGAGAGGGATGTGGACAGAAGGATGGGTTGGGGACAGCCTGACTTTAGGGGCCAGCTAATTTGGCCAAGTGAGCAACTATCCAGAGGCCACGGCTGTCTGTTGAGAGCCTCAAAGAAAACCACAGACTTTTCCTTGGAGTTCTTGACATTGGGTTAAGTTCCACCATCATGGCAACTCCTCTGAGTTAAATTTTTTATACAAGTTACAATTCATATACCTCACGGTTATTAGTTATTAATTCTATCTTTTAATCAGACTTCCGTAAACCTTTCCCAGGCAAAATTTCCTAGCCATCACCCCAAGATTTATAGCATTATGCCTATTGTCTCTCTTAGGAGGAAAAAACTACTCTGTAGTGTGTTGGATGCACTAGAGTTACTACTCTCTTGCTCAGGCCTCACAACAAGTCCATCAGGTTGGACTACCACTGACCCCATTTTGTTGACAACAAAACTGAGGTTCAGACATCAGCTTACTCACCGAAAGTAATAGCTGGTGAATGGCAGCAGTCAGATTCAGATTTAACCAGGTTCAGACCACAGCCCCAGCACATTGGGAAGTTTAATTTTCTGCAACAGTTGAGCTAAATTTTTCTTCAGGTTGGGTCAAGACAATAGAAAGCTACAGCAAGGAGGAGACTTGGCAAAGGCTTGGGACCTACGGTTTAAGAAAGGGCATATACAAGAGGAATTTAGAACACGGTTTGCTGTATGGCCTGTGTCCACCCCAAATTTATATTTTGAAACCTAATGCCCAATGTGATGGTACTTAGAGGTGGGGCCTTTGGGAGGCGATTAGGTTGTGGGGGGTGGAGCCCTTTTGAATGGGATTAGGACCCTTAGAAATGAAGACTCAGAGAGTTCCCTTTTCCCTTTCACCATGTGAGGATAAAGGGAGAAGACTGCCACCTATGAAGTAAGACGAGGGTGCTCACCAGACACCGAATCTGTTGACGCCTTGATCTTGGACTTCCCAACCTCCAGAACTATGAGAAACAAAATGGTTTAAAAGTCACCCAGTCTATGGTATTCTTTTATGTCATAACTGAAACATGCAATTGACAAAGACAGGCAAGTACACGATGAATGGTAACTACTACTTTGGTGAGGGGGGCGTGGGTACGATGTCAGTTCCTCTCTGAAAAGTCATCAACACTGGGAAGAATTTATTCATCTGAACTCTACCTATATACTTCCAGAAATGTAAATCCAATAATCACACAACTTCTTGAAAGACCACCTTTGCGCTTAGGTTGTTGGAAGTTGAGCAGATCTCTAGGCAGCTGCGTCATTTGGAATGGCCTCCTTCTGCTTTGGTTCTCCATGTGGATTCAAGTCCAGGGTGGGGGGCGTGGAAATAAGCTCGGCATGTAGATTTACAGGAAGGGGTCTGTTCATCTCATCAGCACTCATTAACATTGAGAAGTAGGCATATTTTTCACTACTTATAATTTACTGATACTCAGTATCTTTGTCTCTCCAAACCCCTGCAGTGCCCAGCTCTTCTCTGTAACAGGTGTCATCCTTGCATGGTAAAATGTCTCACCTACATCCCACTTCCTCTAGTTGCCAGCTTCTCTGAGCTACTGTCAAGATGTTAGAAATCTATAATGCCTCTTTGTACTCCTTATCCTCCCAGGTAACACACTGGAAGCAGTTCAAGTGTCATTTAAAAGATTTCAAAGGTGGACTGTCTCCACCATGACTACAGGATCCAAACTGTCATCACCCCTTGTCTGGAAAATGACAAGTCATCCTCTTTGGGGCTTTGTCCACTCCAACCTCCACCCTATAGAAGGAATGTTTTTCTTTCTTTTTTTTTTCCCATAAAGAGCAAATAGGCTATTTCACTCTTATGAATGTTCTGTGGTGGTTCTCAGTTACTTCAAATACTGTCAAACTTTTTGTTCAAGGCTTCTGAAGCCTTGCCTAGCTCCTCACCCCTTGCTACTTCCTACTTTAATCTCTATTCTCAATGAAAGTGCTTTCAGCCCCTGAATAAGTTATGTTCTCTCCTCTCTCTGGGCTTTTTGCTCATGGTGCTCCATCTGACTGGAGCAAATCCCAGGCTTCTTCCCTCTGTCTGGATTTTTCCTTCCCATCTTTTGAGCATAGGTATCATTTTTTCAAAACAGCATTTCAGGACCCTCTAGTTTGTCTAATGACCCAACGGTGAGTTCAAAGAACCTCTGTTCTTCCCCTATCCCAGCCTGAAATCACCAGATCACTTCTCTACTTCCACTGAATGATGAGTTCCCCAAGAGCAGGGAGCTTCTCTGTCTTTTGTTCCATGCCTGTGCCTGGCATATAACATACAATCAACACATATTTGTTGAGGGAATAAACAGAGGTCCCCCATTGGTAAGAAACACTACCCAAGCAGAAAGAGAGACAATAGAAGTTTTTAATGCATGGAAAGTCCTGCAGGGACTCTGGGCAGACCCCCAGGTAGCAGGAAGAGGCAGGGGTCCTGCAAACTCAATACCATCTGGGAGAAAAAGTTCTAAAGACCCAAGCTTCCTCACTGCAACAATCCATGGGGCCTCCTTCCTGATGCTGAAGAGGTCCGATTGTCTCTCCACAGGTCTCCTCTCGGGGTCCATGGCTGGAAGGAAGTTGAGAGTGGCAGCAGGAAGGAAGAAGAGGAAAGGCTGCTTGGTCTCCACCTGAAAGCTCCCACCTCAGAACTGACCACCATCCATAAGAAAATGTTTAAAAAGGAGAGACTTTGATAGAGTCAAATCATATCTTAGAAAAAAATAAAAGATAGAGTGAAGTAGATAATTCCAGTGGTTGCAGAGTTCTCTGTCGGCTATCCACAAGAGAGAGAGTTTGCTTTGGCCTTGCTGGCAAGCCTCATTGCCAAGCTCATCCTCAGCCGTACCCAGCCCACCCAGGGCCCAGGATCCACGAGAGTACTGCTCCCCCTCCCATGGAGAGTCTCTGTGCTCATGGAGGGTGGTGCCCTCCCTCACCGGCCCTTGGACTCCCCATACGTGTTTCGGGCCATGGACACCATCTTCTCTTCGCACGTGATTTTGGTGTCCTTGAGGATGCTGTACCACACCATACCCGCAGGCCGGACCTCCTCACTGCGGCAGAAAAGGTAGGGCACGGTGTCCACCCGGCTCTGGATGTAGGCGCTTCGCAGGAGGCTGGAACAGTGGCTGCTCACCCTCTCCAGCCGCCGCAGGATCAGGTGGGCCTTTCTGAAAGGGAGGAGGAAAGAGTAGCAGGAGAAGCCCATATGGGGGGGGGGTGAAGCCTTTGAGGGTTGAATACAGACCAATAGACAAACCACGGCTTATTGTCCCAGCAAGTTCCTATCTCTTCCTGACGTGAGCATGGTACTTCAAACACGTATTCAAAATTGATTTTTGAAAAATCACCTTATCCTCTCCAACTATGCAATGTCTAAAAAATGAAAAAGAGGGATAACCTTTGACCTAGCATTTTTACTACTAAGAGAGGAGAGTCCTAGGAAGGAAAACACCATCAGCTTTGGGACTTTTACCCAGTAGAAATTTTTATAATAATAAACAACAACTATAATAACCAAAATAATATCCAGAGGGGAGAGGGGAGGGAATTTCAGGGAAAAAGGGAGGGGATTATAGGAACAAGTATAAAGGACGCATGGACAAAAACTAAGGGGGGTGGAAAGGGGAGGGAGGTGGGGAGCACTGGGGGGTGGTCTGGGATGGGAGTAAAAGACAGAAAACTGTACTGAAAAACAATTAAAATAAAAAAAATAATAAAAAAAATAAAGTATTGTCTGCCACTCTTGAAAAAAAAATAACCAAAATATGTTGATATCATGTGCTAGAAATTAAGTGTTTAACATACATTTAACATTTTTTTATTTAATCTTTACAACAGCCCTGGATATATTGTTCTTTGCATTCACACTTAATAACTGTGAAGCCCAAGGCTCAGAGAAATGACATTACTTGGCCAAGGTCAAACATCAAGATGACCATTGGAGTTAGGTGTTTGAATCTAGGCCTTGAAAACCCACAAGTCCCTCTCTAATTCTGCTTTCATGCTTCTCTAATTCCCTCGCATTCTTTTCTCACAGTCAGGAAATTTGGGAATCTTACATCAAAGCCTAGCATATACATCCCCAAATCGGAACTTCTCTGTATCTCATTTTTCTCTTCTCTAAAACAGGGATGGCGGTCCCACCTTCTTAAATTGACTGTGAGACTAACTATGAGAAATGCCCAAAGCCTGGCACAGAGTAAGCATCTGATAAATGGCAGCTACTGTTATAAAAAATAGTTACAATGATGTCTCAGGATCAAGGTCACAGTGAATAGTAGTCTAAGCAAGAATCACTCTGCACTATGGCGATCATCATTTAGTTCATCCAGCACCAAGTGAGGGTCCCCAAGGAGAGGTCATGACTGCACAGAACATCAAAGCTAGCAAAGATCTTTGAGATTACGTAGTCCTGGTTTATCAAAGGCAGGAATATTCTTTGTTGTGGGGGCTGTGTCACAGGACATTTAGCAACATCCCCAGACCTCTGCCCACCAGATGCCAAGGGCGCTCCCAGTTGAGAACCAATGACCCACTCTGACTTGCTCTCATTAAAGATGTGGAAATAGGTTTAGAGAGGGAAAGAAATGTCCTTTTCCCTGGTCATACCACTCCCTGCCTCCTGTGGAACCCACTTTTCTTTACATTCTATCACCTTCTAGATGCTCAGGAATCCCAAGAGGCTAAATAACAGGCTCCCTCCTGCTGTCCTCTCTGTGCCCCTCAGAGACCCTGGGAGGTAGGACGTTTTATGACAACAGACCCTACAAATGGGAGACTGTGTCAGGCACCTGCGTGGCGGCTGGAAAAGGGCTGGGCTTATGTGTGTACGTTTTTGTGGGCACAATTTACGAGGCACCTTTCAAAAAGTCCTCTTTGTGTAGTTCGCCACTTGGGTGGAATATTTCCTGAGGTGCCAAGAATTCATAGCTTCATAATCGCACTCGAGTAGCCGCGCTGCCCACAGTCCTTGCTCCCTCTGGCAGGCGCCTCTAGGGGAGCAGCCTGAGGAGTTCACTCCTCACTGGAGTTCTTCCTCTGTTCCTTAACAGCTCCGTGTCCTTGGGAAACTTACTTAATGCCTCTGAGCCTGTTTCTTCTCTTGAAAAATGGGATTGCTGTGAAGTCCGAGGGGATAAAGTCATTGGCTACTCATTTATTGAGCATTTATTATATGGCTGAGCTCCCCATCCAGTGAGGAAGACAGACAAATTAAAAGTCACAACACAAGTGATTTACGGAGGCACAGGATCTGTGGGAAAAGAGAGGACTGTGCCTAGGTAGGATTAGGGATATCCAAGAAGACACCTTAGTAGGTGGGGAGCTTGTGTTGAGTCTCATAAGAGGAACAGTCAGGTCATGAAGAGGGCAAAGACGTAACAGGAGGCACAGTTCGAGGCATAGACATGAGGGATTGCTTAGAACTTATTCTGAAAACTTATGGCTGGAATCTGGCATGCTAGTGGGGACACGGTGGGAAACCCAAGAAGTGCCTTTGAAGCTCAGAAACTGGGTGTATGAAGTGATGGTGCATTGTACAGGCCCTGGAGCCTGACTGCTTGGGTTCCAATCCCCGCTCAGCCACTTACTAGTTCTGTGATATTGGTGAAATTACTTAACCAGTTTTGCCTCAGTTTCCTTACCCACATGATACAAATAAGAAGTGTATCCATCACCAAAGGTGGTTTACACAATAAAAAAAGAAGCATGAATCAATCAATAATAAGCCCTCAATTAGTGCTGTCCATGGTCATTGTCTCAGGGTAAGCCCGGAAGTTACGGAAGGGTGCCAAGCAGCAGAGTAGCAGGTTCGGAGCCGCAGTGTTTAAAAACATTCCTGGCTGCTTTGAGGAGAATCGAATTGGGGGAGAGCAAGACAGGCAGCCAGAACAAGGTGGGGGACACGTCCAGGCGTCATTGTTCTTAGGGGTGCTGATTTGCCTTTTCTCTCTGTGCTTTTACAAAGCTCCTTGTGCTTTGTTTCCTCGTTTATAAAAAGGGAATGACATCTCCTACCCCATAGAGTTACAGCGATGATTCAGTAATACATGTAAAACTCTTAGGAAACTGTTTGGCACATAGTAAGCCCCTCCTATGTGTTAGAAAATCTCACCATGTCTGCCACCACCAGCATTATTTGTATTGGTTTAAGCCTTGAGCATCTTCACAAGTCAGTGGTAAGAGCCAGCCAGACAAAAATAGTAACAGCTTCTAATACAGGGGCAGAGTGTTGGGTTGAAGAACATGCGAGGTGCTATGAGAATATATAAAATGGGCACCTAATCATTAGTTTAGGGGCTCAGAGAAGTCTTCCTAGATGGTGTAATATTTAAGCTAGGTCTTCAATGATTAAACATTTTTTTTCAGGTAGATAGAGAGGCATAGCGGATAGCCCCTGCAGAGTTAGACTGTAGACAGAGCTGAGATGAAATATTTGGCTCTGAAGCCCCAGATTCAAATCTTAGCTGTACCACTTAGACATGTGGATCATGAGCAAGTCCTTCATTGCCACTAACTTTTAGTGACTATGTCAGGAAAAGGGGGATCATAACAGTATTTGGGAGAGGATAAGAGAGCCTGGGTAATTTGGTTAGCTCTCACTAAACGCTAGCCATGGTTCAGGGTAGCACCTGATAAGAGAAAGCACACAGATGTCAGAGCGTATTAGTGCAAGTCACTGATCTTCCATGAGCCTCAGCTTCTTCATTTGTAAACTGGAACAGAGATGCTTTTCTTGTGGAGATGTTAGGCAGCAGTGAAACGACTGGCATGGATAAGCATCTGGCACAGGAATATGTACATAATAGGCACTGCACCAGTGTCATTTTGCTTAACTGACCTTTGCTCTTTCTCCACCACACGCAATGCCACAGCATGTTGGTTTGCATTCAGGCCATAAAGAAAGAAGAATTCAGAGGGCGAAGCCATGGAGAGAAGGGTTGGAGGTGCTCAAAGGCTGGAGAGGAGGAAGGGGAGTGAGATGCCAAAGGCGAGAGTTCTGGGTAATAAGCTGTGGGCAATAGAGATCCATAAAGGAAAGGCCAGGCATGCTCCAAGCTTTCCCTGGAGGTAGAGGTCATGGGTCAGAGTGACCACTTTTCTCAAATACTGAAAATGATATCTTGCTCATTGCAGAGAGAACTCAAGCCCTCTGGGATAGGAAGCAAGAGGTGAAGGAGGGCCACCGCACATTAATTTACTGGTTGTATCAGCTGGCAAGATTGAGACAGGGCTGGCTTGGGAAAGAGTCAGGGGCTGGGATCAAATGCCACTTCTCCGGGAATTGTAGAACCTTTGACCAACTATTCTATTCCCAGGACTATTACCCAATCCGCTGTTGACACAGTTATCACCCAGAGACCTAATTTGTAAGGGGGCTTGGAGTGGAGAGGAAGAGAAGGGGCAATAAGGAAACATTCCTGTTGGCCCCTCTCCCTCCTCCCAGCCTCCTTGAGTTGAGTTTAAATGTCTCTGTAATAGCTGACCTCAAGCTTAATGAGGACCAAGGGCCTGACGTGGCTGCTAAAACTTGGAATACAACCTCCAGAAGTGGAGAGAGCAGATTAAGGGAAGTAATGACTTCATTTATGCTGCCCTGGTCATCTGAAGAACCCTGGTTACTTCTGGTAAGAGGGATATATTCAAATTGTAGCCAGACCATGATTCTGAAGGTTGTCTCAAAAGCAAACCTTCTGAGGAAATGCTGAAAGCGAGTGGAATGTGTCCACTGATAGGGGGATTTAGGCAAATGGTTATGTTGTTACGGTAACTACAGTCAAATGGTGGGAAAAATGAGTCAGGGCTGGTAATGGCTACAATTGATTGAGTACCTTCTATGTGTTGAAAACCTGTGCAACATCATCTTTAACATAATTCTCACTACAATTCTAGAGTGTGTACTTTATTCCCAGTCTTCAGATGGTAAAAGTGAGCCTCGGGCTGGTTAAATGATTTGACCAGGGTTAACAGGGTGAGAGAATAGGGTCTCAGATCTCTGCTGCAGGGCACCCAAGTTTTACCCACAGAGCCATTTTAAAACTGACAGAAGGCAAATTTTGACTCAACATAATAAAAAGAACTTAAAACTTGGAGTCCTCTAAATGTATAATGAATCCTTCACTTCTCCAGTGGGTTCTCCTTACTGGAGATGAGCAAATCCAATTACGTTTTAGAAAGGAGTTTGTCTTGGTCTACTCAGGCTGCTCCAACAAGACACCACAGGGCGGGGGTGGCTGATAAAAGACAGAAACTTGTTCTTACAGTTCTGGAGGCTAGGAAGTCTAGGCACACGGCACCTGCAGACACAGACTGGTTGATGAGGGCTGGCTTCCTAGTACACTGATGGCACTTTCTCTCCGAGCCCTCACATGGTGGAAGGGGCAAAGGCTCTTACTGAGGTCCCTTTTATGAGAGCACTAATCCCTTTCATGAGGGATTTACCCTCATGATCTAATCACTTCCCAAGGGCCCCACTTCCTAATACCATCGAATTGGAGATTAACCTTCAACATACAAATCTGGGAGAGACACAAACATTCAGACCATGGCAGAGCCTAATGGTAGTGGAAGTTGGAATGGATTGTTTGTTTGTTTGTTTTTAATCTATAACAAATTAGGGGCTTGATTCATAAGAAAATACCATCTGCTGAGCATCTGATGAAAACTTCACAACAGACCGTGGTGTGACTCAACTGCCAAAGAATTCAGTTCCTAAGATGAGGGAACTGCATTCACTGAAGTCTATTCATGCATTGATGTCATGCTAAAATGAAGGTCTTCCAGATCTTCCCAGAAACCGTAAGTCATGTTTTCCCTTTGTTGCTGAAGCATTTTGTTTATTTTTCTGTTGGGACTCTTGGTACTTTCTCTCTTATTTGTGCATACATCATAGGATGCAATATGTTATAATGGGTGAGACACAGGTTCCCACCTGCTTCTTAGGCAGCATATGGTAGCGTACAGTTCCCCAGGTGTCCAGATCCTGACTGTGCAAGAAAAACACATTAACAAGAGTGCATTGTCTTGAACGAAGGAAATTTTCAGTCCTTAGCTTTCAAAACATGGCAATTCTCTAGTCAGGGTTGAAAAAGGGTACTAAACATCACAAGAGCATCACATGGACCTAGGGAAACAATTAGGAAAGTGGGCAAAATGTTTATACGGATTTGTTTAGGACAGCAAAGAAGATGCTGTCTTTAACAGAGATAAATTCATATAACTGCATGGCCAATGGGCCCTTTAAAAAGACAACACATTTACATATGCATCTGCAGGAAAAGACTTTGACTTGTATTGTTAAGTGTAAACAGATAACAAATGCAGAGGACATATTTGTTAAACATAGCAGAGTTGATGGAAATGGAGCTGTGGTTATGGAGAGGTAGCCGTATCCTTAAGCCTGTATCAGGTTCCCCAGTCACGTGCATGCCCGTGTCATACCCACATCTGTATCCGCAAAGGTACGTGTACGCTGTTAGTGTTTTTGTCTCTGGGTTGGGAGTGTAGGGTTCACGGGTGAAAAAATTTTCACTTTACATTTTATATACATATGTATCATTGGAATGTTACAGATTGAGCAAGAATTACTTTTAGAATAAAATACAATAAAGGTATTTCCACTTTGAAAACATGCTTCCATACATGTATATTTTAAAGCTGGTTTGATAAATTGTGCAATGAAACTATGGTTTTATGGCTTCCTAGTAGTTCACTAGGCTTACTTTCAGAGTAAATCTACATCAAATTTAACCTCAGCCCACACCCCCTAAACAGAAAACCAGGTATTTATTGCCCCTGAATATATATCCTCAACACCATGTTTGAAATGTGATTTTAAGGCTACTGGTGAAAATATCCACATTCGGCTTTGTCTCCTCATTCTGTCACAAGAAACCATGCAACCTTCCCAAGAATTCATTCCTAAACTGATGGTAAAATGACTTGAGTCTCAACTAACCTCAAACTATCTCATTTGGGGACTCATAGAGAAGTCAAGATAATAACTAATTTAGCTATATGATCAATGGGACTCTGATCTGTGGGACACCTGTTCAAAGTCACTGTGTATGCTATCTGTATTCATCTATTCTGAGATGTCTGCAATTGTAATAGATGCTATTTCTGTCAAGAAAATAGGAAAATACATCAAATGATTGAATGTGCATAATCCATCCTGATTTCAGAAATGTCCAAATATGCAGAAAGAAGTTAAAAGTGCATCTGAGATTATGGGAATATGGCCCTGGAAGTCAAGTTTGCTCTTGTTCCCAAATGTCCTAGAAATTCCAGGAGAAATAATCCAGACTATTGAAGGAAGGGGCTAATATAATCTTGGGCTAAAAGAGTGCACAGTGACATTGCAGACTTGATTGTTTTCACTTAAGGACACAGCAACTGTGCTCATAGAATGTGCCAACTCCTCGGAGGGGAAAAGCTTCTTATCTGGCTATGTTGAGAAAGATCCCAGGCTGACCCAAGCCTGTGATGATTTCTGTGATCTATTAGCAATGTCTGCCTTGGAAGCAAGTGGAGCTGAGGTCATAGTCTAGAGAGATCAATTCCACCAAAACAAAACCTCTTCAAGTACTTATTCTCTTCTCCCTACTCTACCATTGTAGTCAAATCTAACTGAGAGAATTAAGAGGCCCAAGGGTGGTCAAGGATATTCAGACTGGAGCAAATTCTGGTCCCTGGCCACCTATGAGCTCAGTTTTTCAAGTCTCCTAATAGGAACCGTATGGCTGGGACAGCTGGGTATCAGCATGTCTTCTCCGAGCAGCTGTCTGAAGTAACCTGTAGATGACACGGGAACCAGGCTCTGGAGGACACTGGCAAGATAGATTTATTAGGCACACAGGTAAGAGATGCCCTTTTGTCATTAAACATTTTGATGGGGGTTTGTGACCCCAGTTCAAGGGGTGCTTGGTGATTATAGACCAAGAGAATCCTACCAGAGCTCACCCCATGCTATTGGCCTTCAGGATGCTCCTGGGAAACATTCTTATGACCCTAGTCAACCTAGGTCCCTAAGAAATAGGATATGATGGGCTAGAGGGGAGAGGACACTCATGGTGCCTGTTCTTTGGTCTCCGAGACCTTTGGGACTTGCTGGTTCCTTGGCTTCCCAGCTTTTCCTCACTAGATGCTGAGCCTTGTAAAGGTAGAGGTTGTCTATTCCATTCCACAGCACAGAATCTGACACATAATCAGCACGTTGGATGAATCAGTGAATCAATAAATTAATAAAGTGAGGTCTCTTCATCTCTTATTATTTGCAAGAAAAAATGCATTTTTGAAGGCTATTTTTGAGCTACAAAGACCTTAGAATTCATGGAATTCAGTTGTTTGAGACTGTGATCTATAGATCTTTGACAGCTCAGAGAAGCCAATAGGACCCTTGGTATCACTGAGGAGTCGAAGAAAAGACCCACCCAGAGGTTGGGGCTCCAAACCACCCTCTCTATCTAATACCAGAACAACTCTGTAGTCATCTAGTTCGCACATCCACTCATCCCATTACCCAATTATTGAACAAGTGATGACTTAGCACCTACTTACAAGGATCACTAGGACATAAAAGATGACTAGCTACACAAACTGACATTACAGTGGGAAAGAAAGCTAGGATGTAAGTAAAGATATATGCAATACAGCATACTAAAACTAATAGGTACAATGCAGAAAATTAAGACATGAGGGTGTTACAGAGTGAACGAGTAGAAGTATTAAGAATATTAGAGGGAGATGCCATTCTAGCTTAGACCTGGGGCTTTGTGTAAGATTTATTTAGAAAATAAAATTTCCATGGACAAAACAAAAACAGTAAGTACCACTGAACTAGCTCATCCTAGTTTAATGGGATCCTACTTTAGGAGACTGAGGGCCAGTGCAGGCCAGAGCCCAAGACTGTACAGCGAGTTTCTGAGCAGTGCCCGGATGGGTGAGGATACACCTGCCTTGATTCCTGCTGGCATGCCAGTATGCAACGTTGGAGGAATGTCAGACCAAAGGAGGAGGGAGCTGTTTGACACTGGTGGCAGTTGGCAGACAGTGACTGCTGACTGATTGGCCAGAGGTTAGCAAGTTATCTCAGTGCATTGCCAAGTGAGCTGTCCTGTGTCTGGGCAGTCCTGGGCCCTTCCCAGAAGACTTAGATCTTGGAGGGTCACAAAGGATCCCAGAAGGCTGTGAAGACAAGGACAGGAGTGGGGCTCTGGTTTAGCTTCCACCCAAACTCCCTGCACCCTTGGGACAACCCTGTGAAGTGGACTGCCTTCACCTGTCCCCGGGCAAGATGGCAGCCCAGGTTCACATAGCAGCTTTCATCTGTGCCTGCCCAACTGCCTTCTGTCAGCATTGATCTAAAGAATCTTCTTTTCATATGAAAGGGAGAAAATTATAGTCCAGGGCCCAACAGAACAGATAAGGCCCAACCCAGGGAGAGATCCCTTTTACCCTCCTACTGAGCTCTCATTGCTTCCCTTGAGGGCCTCAAATTCTTGGAAGGTTATTGCAATTGCTGTGAGGACTCAGGGTGAGAGCTCAGGACAAATCCAGGTTCTGTAAAAAAAAAAACTATGCCACTCTTGGCAGCTCACTGAACCCTATGGGGACTCTGATCCCTGATCGTCTATAAAATGAGGAGGATGCCTTACATTTTCCTGCTTAGAGGGTAATTGGAAAGCTTTTTAAAGCACAACATGTTGCCCATTAAGTATTTCGGGAACTCATGCAATTCTCTCCAACACCACTGATGCTATCCTGGCCTACAGCACCACACTGTCTCTCCCGGGCTGTTATCTCAGCAACCTCTGGGGCCTCACTGCCTCCCTCCTGTCTGGACTTCCCTAGTTCCTGCTTCCAAATGCAGGCTAAGGGATCTTCTCCCTTGAAGATCTAATAACATCACCACCCTCACTCCCGCCATGAAAACACTTGAAAAGCTTCCCGCTACCCCAGGGAGAGAATCCAAACTCTTTAACCCCACTTAGCTGGCATTCAGAACTGGCCCCTGCTGACCTTCCCCTTCTCCCCTTTAACTGCTCCTGCTGTCACACACGTTGCTCCAACTATTGGGAAATTCATCCCATTCCTGTGCACACAGTATTTATCAAAGTGCAGAAGGAGCTCCCATGGGCAGGGAGAGGACTTGAAGTGGCACTCAAGGTGATCGTAGACCCTGGGTTAAATGGCAGTGAATCACACTGAGAAGAGCAGCTAGAGTCCCTTTTTCACTTTCTTCCCCTCCTCCAGATTACTTTTAAGAAGTCCCGCTTTGGAACTGTGTCTTTAGTACTTCTCTAACACTTGCTAATCTCCTTCATAAAGGAAGGACCTTGGGTTCCTCTAGGATGGAACAGCATTGTTTGGGGGTTTTCTTTCCCACTGTATTGAGTGTTTAGGTTTAATTTTCTATTGAGGTTAAATGGTTACACATACATGCCCTATGTGTAAAATACATATGGTAGGGTAACAGGACAGAAATCACATTTGTGGCAGGTTAATGATCAAAATTTGAGAGAAAAACCCTGCTCTTCTGTAGCTTTATCTCTAGAGCATTTCCCATGGAGTCCCTCTGCCCCAAACCCTCCAACCCTCTGCTTCCTCAACTTGCCTGACTCCAGCTCACCCTTTAGGTCTCAGAGTCTCAACCCTTGGGAAGGAGCCTTTACTGGGTTACCTAGACCAAGTACCCATGCCTCTCCTGCCCAAAGGGCCCTTACTATTTTGCTATCATGACACTTAATTACTATATTCTTTGCTATTAGCTGTTTAATTACCTGCAACAGTAAGCTATGAATAGGTTGGGATCGCTTCCACCTTTTTATCATTGTGTGGTCAACAACCAACATGTAAGACATGCTAACAAGTATGTGCTGAAAAGTGAGTGAATGAATGATTGAGTGATGTTGTTAGGTACAAGGCGTGAAATGCAGCCACAATTTCATCTGCTGCTTTATTAAGCTACAGAAGATGGCAACTGTGTCTTTTTCATTTTTATTTTTATTTTCTGGCAGGGCAAGAGAAAGAAACATCAGCTTATTGTTTCGCCTATTTATGCATTCATTGGTTGCTTCTTGTGTGTGCCCTGACCAGGGATTGGACCTGCACCCTTGGCATGTCAGGATGGTGCTCTAACCAACTGAGCTACCCAGTCAGGGCCTTCATCTGTGTCTTAGTATTACATTTGAATAGCACATAGAATAGTCACTGACATAGTAACTGCTAGTGACAAAAATCATGCCTTAAAACACGTGAACTTTAGTCATGGTTTCTATTGGACTTCATTCCAGAAAAACTCAGGTTCTTATGGAGGAGTGGAAAGAGCCCTGGATTAGGGGCCACAACCCTGCCAACTGTGCCTCTCCCTTGTCTTGGTGAGGACACAGCCCCTCAAAGAGCCGTTGAGTCCCATCTCTAAGGCTGCAGGTGGAAGTTGGGCAAGCGGAGTGATTGATTAATCAAAAGAACACTGGTGTTTCTCTTATCTCATATTCCAGGAGTCCAGGAAGCTAAAATTTCAAGATTCTTTCTCCCTGCTCCTATCCCGTGTCTACCTAGTCTCGATATGACTAAGGTGACTGTGACCCTCATTTGTTTGATAAAGCCCAATTCCCAGCCTATGGGGGAAAGAGTCCAGTAAAGTCACATGAAACCAGGAAGAATTTACCCCTCCAGACACACTCATATGCTCATACCTGGGCCCCAGCTCATCCTCACTCCTCCAGACGAAGTCGCCAAACTTCTCATAGTGAGAGTTGTAGTGGTGCTGGACTCGGAACAACATGGAGGCTGAGACCTCCATCAGCATGTTGTAGGCAGTCTGCTGCTCTTTGCCACTTGTGTACCCATTGTACAGATTGTAGATCTTGTCAGCTACCTCTGAGGGGGAAGAGTGCAGACACAGATCACTGGACAGTAGGCAAAAGGGGGGATGGAAACATGCCTTGCAACAAGAGAGGCATATCGGTGCCTGTGTGGTCGTTGGGAGCAGACAAACTTTAATTCTATCCTGAACATGTCATTAACTAGCTGTGTTTCGTTTTCCTATCAGCTGATGATAACAACACCTTCTCCGAGAGGCACTGGGAGGATTAACTTCAAACCTTGATATAAAAGTATTGTACTTGTCACAGGGCCTGACACAAAGTTACTGCTCATAATTGCAAGCTTACTTGTTAACATAAGTTTTGGGCCCATGATGTAATGTAAAGTTTCAAATAAGTATAGAGGCTCAAGTAAACTGTTGAGCTCATCTCACAGTCTCCTTCCATCTTCCCTCTGTCATTTTTCCCAACATATTTCTCTGATGAGGTCTGACAGGTCTCCATTCAAAAATCTTTCAAAGAAAATCCAGACTCTTCTGCTTGCCATTCATGACCATTCATACTCCTTCAGCTACTCCTACTAATTAATGTAGCTTCAATTCATCATGGGCTACTCTCCAAGTAGAAAGCACATCATTTCACATTTGAAGACTCCAATCAAAATTTATATATGTCACCAAGTCTTTGCTGGTAACAGTCACCTCTAGGAGAATATGGGGGATTTGGATTCAGGATGAAAGGAGCATTTACTTTGTATTATTTTCTACTCTGATTTTTATTTTTCTTATTTTTTAAATGATGTGAATGTACTATTTTTAAATAGTAATGATACAATAAACTTATCAGGAAAACATCTCAAACCCCTTTGCCTTTGAGACTGAATAGCTCACCATTTCCTCTCATCTGCTTGCACACAAAACATTTATCACCAAGCCTTTTGCAGAAATGTCTCTCTTCCTCTGGAATGTGAACTCCTGAAAGATGGGGACCATGTCTCTTCTGCAATCTTGTCCTCCCAGGGCTCTTAGGAAGTACTTGCTCAACTTGAAGTGAGCCACCAGGACCTGTGAGCTACTATCATATCTTTGCCAGTCCTGATGGAGAGACTGCATCTACACATTGCCCAAGAATGAAGTGTGTGGTGGAGCTGATTGATTGGTTCTATTTTTGTCAGGTGTTTTGCCTGATACTTACACCCCCACGGACCAGGAACAGCAAAAAGGTTTAATCTTGAATGCTAAGTCTGACTCATAGTTGCTCATTGCAGCTCTAGGCTGGGAATTCTGAGGCCACCCTTGAGCTATATGGGAAATCTAGTGCTGTAATGTGTACATGGGGGCAGCAGGTGAAGTGGTCTTCGAGGTGCCACTGATTTGCCAGCTCCCAGCACAGACTGAAATGAACAAAAGTAATTGGTCTCTAAGAAGTCTAGACTGAGGGTCTGGACACAGTCATGGGGCTCTGCCCCTCTGTCATTTCTTGATGCTAAATCAAAACATAGACAGATTCTATAGAAGAGGAGCAACTCTGTCCCCTGGCAAAGGTATTGTTGGTCTTTTTGGGTTTCCTTCATGATGTTGATTAATTTAGCTCTGGGTTCCTCCTCCCTTGGTTCCATCTCTTTCTCCTTCCAATGCTAATATGTGTGGGGGTGGAAAAGGGCTGGTGGTTAGTGACTGGTGGATATAAAACTTAGAGATAATATGGGAGTCACCCGGGAAGTGAAGAAATGGGTCACCTACCTTCTGCCTTGTTGTCATCTACCAGCGGACAGGCTGTCCTCAGGGTCACTGTGCTGAGTTCCGAGTGCCTCCCTCGTGTATCCACAGCATACAGAGTGAACCTATATGGCACAGCAAGGAAACAGAGCACTGGGCTGTGACTTCAGAGAAGCCCTGGGCAGTGAATGCAAGGAGGAACAAAAAAATCATAGCATGGGTGTGATCAAGAAAATTAAGGCTATCGGAGAAATGATTCTGGGAAAAAAGAGATAATTATAAAGCATTTATTGAGCACCAACTGCCTTCTGGGCAATTTGCACTTAATCTGTTCATTTACAAGTAAGCAAGCCTAGAAGGCAGGGATTATTATTACCTACATTTCACCAATGAGAATACTGAGACTTGGATTGTGTGTCTTTCCATGGGCTCAGAGTTACTGAGGAACAGAGCCATCTCAGTCTAGCACTTCAGAAGTGAAACCCAATGCTATCTGGTACAGCTGGGCACACTCACTTATATTATTCCATTCATTTAGTTCACAAATACTTATTGAGCATTAGCTTTGTACGAGGAATTATTTTAGGGGCTCAAGGTATAGTAAGCAAGAGATTCAAAGTCCCTGCTTTTATCAAGAGAATAAAAAAGTAAACAAAATATGGTATAATTGTAAATGTGAGAAGTAATATAATAGGATAAGGGGAAGAAGACTAACGTGGAGGGTAATGTGGGTGCTTTAGACAGGTTTGTCCACAAGGGCCTTGCCATGGAGAAAAGGTTTGAGCTGAAAATTGAGTAATAAGGAATTGGATTACGGGAGGAAGACCTCTGGCAAGAGCCTTCCAAGCAGGGAGGGCAGTAAGTGCGAAGTCCTTGAGGTGAGAAGGATCCTGGACTGTGGGAGGAATAGGCAGCTGGTATGGACATAGCAAAATGACATGATGTGGGAAGTCAGTGGACAATTTGTGGGCCATGATAGGGAGTCTCAGACTTATTCCAGGTAGAAGACATGTCCCCATTTTTCTGGGATGTCTACAGCATCAGGCACCTGTGATACTCAGGCTGCTGTCCACCTCATAGGTCAGTGTGCACGGGTGTGAAAGTACAATATGAGGCAAATTCAGACTGGGAAGTCTGCAGGGGGATTGAAAGCAAGATCACAAGGAAACTCCAGGACATGAGAGTAAGCAAGTGGCAAAGTGGGGAGGTAAGGACAGGACTGTGTAAACACTTTCTACCCATACAACAACCCATCTAGAAAGTGGCAGAGGCAGAATCCAACCCCCAGCCTGTACCTCCCAACACATGTATACTTTAGCTTGGTACTGCTATAGCCCCGGCATGTAACCCAGCACTATGTACATGGCAGGTACTCAGTAAATATGGGAGTAAATGAATGAACTCAAGCATATCACCTCTCATTTCTCTATTTCAGCTTCTGCATCAACAATAGGAGAACAATTGAGGAGACAGTGCATGAGCTGTCTCAAGGATTCCATGGAGTGATGCATGAAAGTGACTTGGAAGGTGTAGATTTTTATAAAGACCATGTAAGAGCACTGATTTGTGCAGTAGTACACATTAGAAATTTTTTTCCTTGGAGTGGAAGAGAAGAGGATGCATTTCAACTGAGGGAAACATAAAAGGCTGGAGTGAATGGAATATGTGAATGAGCCTCAAAACATGAGGAGGTGGGCTTTTAACAGTGCTTTCCTATTGGCTACTTGGGTTTCCATGGTGCTTCTGCAATACATTTCCTCCACAAGAGGGTCCAGGGTCACCTCTCTGCTTAGCTAGGCAGCATGAATAATAGTACTCTGGGAAGAAGTAGTCTTAGGTTTTTTCAGGGTATAAAACCTGGGTAGAATCCTTGCTTTCCCCAGTTGCTGACTGAGCATTCTTTGGGAAGTCACTTCACCTCTCTGAGCCTCAGTCTCAGCACCTGTCAAATAGGGTAAAATCATCTACATCTCACAAGTTGGGCATCGGGACTCAACGACATAATGATTGTTAATAGGCCTGGTGCAATCTCTGCTCCCTGAAAGGAGCTTCTACTTGTGTTAGGAGAGTAACCAAATATGTCAGTGGAGGCCTCAGGATGGAGGAGGCCTCAGGCCACCCTGCCGGTGGGGGCGGAGGGGTGGAGAAAGAGGAAGATGTCAACCTCACAGGCCTGGGTCAAAAGTCACAAGGCCATACGCTTTCTGCCTGTCTCAGCTGTAATTGTAGAACTGTTCCAGAGACACATCTGAAAGCTGTTAGGGGACCAGGCAGGGCCTGGAGGGGGCTCTTTGTGAGGGGAACAGCATGGCAGCCCCTGACATGGAGAAGAGAGAGAGAGAAGGGGAGAGGGAGAGATGGAGAGAGAGACCCGTGTACATACCCTTGGAGTAGAGTGAAAGCAGGGAGAGATGGGGACTGAGAGAGGGCACAGTCAGATCTCTGTGTTCCTCGGGGGATCGAGACGGGTGGCAGCTACCTTCTGCTCACTTCTTTCATTTTCTTTTGCCCACTGAGGCAGGCTGTAATCCACTGAAATTTGAACTAGAACTCCTGAGCAATCACCAAACTCCACACCCTCATGTTACAGGTGGGGAAACTGAGGCCTGAAGAGAACAAAGATGAGCAAGGACCCACTGCCGATAAATTCAGAGTAAAGACAATGACTAGATTTCTGACTGCTCCTTGTGCTTCTTCTCTGCGCTACCCTGCTTCATGCACAGCTGGCTGACTTTGGTCCCCCCACACCTGTGGGGCACTTTCATTATAAGACATGCTCCACAGATGAAGTGGGATTCGCTACTTAGGAACCTGGAGCTCCCAGCTCAAATGCTTGCTATTTTTTCCTCTGACCTTGTTTCAAGGAAAAGAACACTGGCTAAGGTGGCCAAAAACCTGAGTCCCTGTCCCAGTTTTTCCACAGACTATGCACTTTGAGTTCCTGGCTGCCTAAAGCAATATGGTCCTTGTGTATTGAGATTTCAACATGTGAGGAAATGCACTGGGATTGACTATTCAAATGCAAAGTATTTTTTAATGTTTCTCCATCATCCTCAGGACAAAGTCCAAATTTCTTACCAGGGACCCCGAATGCTGGGTCTAGGTGTTCATTCATTGAATAGTAAGTCATCTATCACTGAGTCGCACACGAACTCTGGCCACAGATCCAGCCTTGTCTACCAATCTGCTCCCAATTCTGTTTCCCAATAGGACCACACCCAGTTGCTAATGCTTCCAAAATATGGATTCCACCTCTTTGCTTTTGTGCATGCTGTGCTCTCTCTCTAGGTCCCCCTTCTCCACCTGCACCTCTCCACCTTGTCCTTGAAGCATCAGTCAAACCCAATCTCCTCTGGAAAGCCTCTTTCCCTGCAAGATACCCTGGTACAGCACATGTCACACAGGTAGCTCAGTGCCTGTACACCTCTCTGTTGCCCCCATGAGTAAGTGAGTGTCTTCAGGACCAGAATATGGCTCTACCCATCTCTCTCCACCTACATCTGATGCTCAGCTACCAAAATCATGAGGAGCCCAGCAAATACTTTTCAGAATGAATGACAGACTGAGTGAAAGACTCAATCTACTATGAGTTGGAAATCAGTTTTTCCATCTGTAAAATGAACAAAATGTGATTAGACTAAAGGATCATTACAGGAGGCAGAAGAATGGAATAGCTGAACAAATGGCTTTGGAATCAGGTGATTTAGTTTTAAATTCCAGCTCCCCATGTGCTGTGAGGCCTTGCCTCAATGTACTCACCTGTAAAACAGGAGTCATAACATTAAGTCCCATTGATTATGGTCATTTTTAGAATGAATGAAATGTGGTATGGAAGTGCTCACCATGCTGCCTGGCATGTGCCAGTACTCCACGAGAGACTGCTGTGGGTTTTATTCTCTACAGTATTATTACGATGCCACAACCCAGGGCTCTGACTCCCCACCCCCCATACCCAGAGTCAGTTGTCCTAGTGGAGATCAGAGGAGGGTGGGTGGAGAGGAAGCTGTTGTTGGTCCCATCTAAGACCCCAGACCCCCTCGCAGCAGGGGTGAGAGAATGAAACTGAGAAGTTAATTGGCGGTGAGAGCTTCTCACGAATCTGACAGGGGGTAAGAGCAGGGACAGAGCCCCAGAGGCCCGAGTCAGGACCAGGTCCCCGAGAGTACGGGAGAATGCGTTTGAAGTCTCCAGGCCAACGCCTGTTCTTCCCTAGCC